>JAMWET010001706.1:0-157485 GCA_024036415.1 Prochilodus magdalenae | reverse complement strand
CGTACTAATCGCATGCTAAAGAACCCGGTGCATTAATAAGGATAGCATGGCGCAGGGTCGCGAGGCAGCCTGTAAGCATTGTGTATGAGATTGGTAGGATTTTAGCTGTTTTTCCTGGAGGCTGGATTTGAATTCCAGCACAAACAGGATGAGGATACCATGCAGAAAGCCAGTCTGAAATAACCTATAATTCATACAAGCACATAAATGTATTAGCCCCATTACAGCAAACCATAAGTAACTCGACAAATGAGGAAATACCACACCCCTAAGAAGAAATGGCTCACACAAAAACTTTGCTCATATTCTGTTCTGATAATTTTAGCTCATCTTAGTTTAATGTTGGAAACTAAAGATCTTACATATTGCTCCTTTAATATAACATACTACTAAATGCCTATGACTGCCATTATAATCACTTCTTTACCATAAGCAGAAATGGCTCAGATATACAGTCACTGGTCACTTCGTTATGTACACCTCTATGTGTCTGCACTCATTGTCCATGTTATCAGCTCTACTTAACATATAGGAGCACTTTGTCCTTTTGTATCTCTGCATAAGCCTATAGGACCAATGTACTATCATGGCACCCATTGTTTGGGTGAGGGATCATTCCCAGCAGTGCAGTGACATTGATGTGGTGGTGGTGTGTCAGTGTGTGAAGGATCATCCACCAACCAAAAATATCCTGCACAACAAAGTGTCCTGTGGGCAGCGTCCTGTGGACAACGTCATGTGGGGAGCATCCTGTGACCATTGATGAAGGGCTAGACGACGGCCAACACTGCACTGTGCAGCAGCAGACGAGCTATCGTCTCTAACTGTACATCTACAAGGTGGACCAGTAAGGTAGGAGTGTCTAATAGATTGGACAGTGAGTGGACACAGTATTTAAACACAGAGGCAGCACTGCTGGGTCGGATCCAGTCACACCAGCACCACACACAATAACACACCACCACCACCACCACCAGTGTCACTGCAGTGTGGTCGAATCATGTGTTCCATCTCATAACAGAAACCCATGTCACCTCTGAGCCCCAATATATTTGCCTCTTACTTTTTATTTTGTTTACAACTTCTTCACAGTCAATACCAGAATAAAGCCTGCAGCTGTTAGACGTCTCTGACTTCACATCTGGACTAGCAAGGTAGGAGTGTCTAATAGAGTGCACCGTGAGTGGACATGGTGTTTAAACAGTCCAGCAGCACTGCTGTGTCAGATCCACTCACACCAGCACAACACACACTAACACACCACCACCAAGTCAGCCAGTGTCACTGCAGTGCGGAGAACGATCCACCACCCCAACAATACTTGCTCTGTGGTGTTCCTAACCACTGAAGAACAGTCCGAAAGAGGGCTGACAAAGCATGCAGGGGATGAGATAACCTATGGTCTGTAACCGTAGAACTACAAACTGCATCTGTATGGTAGGTGGAGCTAATAAACTGGACAACAGGTGTAAACGCAAGGAGGTGTACCCAATTAACGTGTTCTTTGAGCAGAACCATAGAGAAACCTTATTATGTAAAAGGTTTCCCCTAGAACAGTCTGTCCAAGCCAAGCACCAATACGGAACCTATGATTTCAGCCTGCTCATATTGCAACCAGCTCTGCATTAAGATCTCACAGACTTGATGATATTGTCTTCCCTGGGGCAGATGGGATCTTCCAGCAAGGCACTGCAACATGTCACATGGCTAGAAATGTCCAACACTAGTTGGAAGAGCATGACCAAGACTTCCAGGTACTACCCTGGCTCCCTTATACACCAGACTTGAACCTAGTTGACCATCTGTCCTCATCTGTGGGATAATCCCCAATGCACACTCCAGCAACTGGGGCATGCATTGCAGTCAGGATGCCTCCAGTTACCTGTGACAACCTTCCAGGACCTTACTGAGTCACTCCCAGCCTGTCTACCTGCTGTCCATGCTGCACATGAAGGTTAATATGGACATTGGTTGTAACATTGTGACTCGACTGTATATAACCATGAACAAGATCATGTAGCTGAATGCCTGTTCTCTAAAAAAGCTGTCCTCCCAGTTCTATTCACATTGCAAGCCATGATGTTCTCTAAACCTCGTCAACAGGTCTGCATGACCTTAATGAAGAGCCAGATGCAGTTTCAGCTAGTTTTAGGGGATGTATTTAGGGGGCAAGATTTGGGTGGCTATAGATTTCTAGTGTTTGCTAGCAATGTTAGCGTTGTAGCTCAATTTCAAGTGAAGAAGCAAAACTAAAGAAGTGGCTACAGGGCAGGTTAGGCCGAAGACTGTATACAATTGATTTTTTTCACTGAACCATCAGTCATCTCAGCGGTCTGCTAGACTTTGTCTCTAAACATTATGAGCTCTTTTGTGCATTTGTAACAAAATATAACTGAACCTCTTTGTTCCCAGGTCCAGTGGATTGTATTATGCTGTAAAACCTCTGAAGCCATTCCGAACTGTTATTCTCTTTATAGTATTCTCTTTATCCTTTTCTGACACATCTATCTGTCTGCACCCTGTAGAGTGTTCCTGATCTCTTCAGTGGTTTAAAAGTGGTTGAAAATAGTTGACTTGCTACTGTGGTCCAACAGTTTGGTTGCTATTGCAAAGCTCACCAATGTAATTTCTTAACAGCCATAAAGGTAATTGTTAACGTTTCCAATCTGCTAGCCACATCTCAAAATACCCAGGCTAACACTGGCCTGTTTAACTGGGAATCACCCTTATTTGGCACTCATATGCTGAGAGGGAAAAGCGCCAGACTCCAGATGTAGCTGGGAGCAGTTCAGTTGTTGAGTCATTTTTGAAAGTAGGCAGAATGTAGAAGGGTGGCAGTTAATGAGCGCTAAAAATCCGGGTTTTAACGGCCCTCCAGGATTATTTTGGGCTGCCTTATTACAAGTTTGCTCTAAGAGAATTCAAGACCACAAGCATAACCAAAACTGCACACTGCTTGCAATTCTAATGATACGCTGTTTGGAATTGGGAGCAACTGTACTGGACAGCGCAGGGACAGATTTACTTACGGTTTGGGCTGTCAAAAACCCTGCTGCTTCCCCAAACAACCAGGGTGTGCACTCAGGCATATTAAACAGGGGTTTTACAGTACTTTATGGTTTTCAAAAGCGCTCGGCCTGAAACTCACTACCGCTCTTTAGGCTGAGTGAAAATGAACCTCCAAATTCTGAAAGTCTGAAAGTATAAAGCATATGCGGATGTGATGTTCAGGTTCCCAGATACTTTAGGTCATTTATGCTCACTCAGCATGCAGCACTCTAGCTTTGCCCATTCAAGTTATTTTAAGAGTAGCATTTGAATGAGGCTCAGTACAAAGCAGTCAATAGAACAAAGGTCTTCGTTTGCAGTCGTATGCAAAAGTTTGGACGCCCCTGATCAGATAGATAGATAGATAGATAGATAGATAGATAGATAGATAGATAGATAGATAGACAGACAGATAGATAGATAGATAGATAGATAGATAGATAGATAGATAGATAGATAGATAGTCAAAATAACAGTTGCACCCAGAAGGAAGTGCCGCAGTGCAGTGGTATTGGGAAGGAAGGTAAAGGTGACCAGGAACAATAAATGATGATCAATTAAGACTGATATGGGGAATATTTATTAAGCTACACATACAGAAGTAGTGTCCCTCAGTATGACGTCAAGTCACCATGTTTGCTAACACAACATGTCGAATGTATCAGGATGAGGCTGTAGAGGTTCCTAATGGGGTACTGTGATAATCTGTCCCATGGTGCTTGAATATGTGTGGGTGGTGTAGCTCAGCAGATAACACCACTACCCTCCAGGGAACCACCACCACCACATTTGGGAGACTAGGGTTCGATTCCCGGTCTAGGTGACTATGCTGTGCTACACCAATAAGAGCCCTTGGGCAAGACACCACATTGATCTACCTGTAATATGTTTACCCTTGTAAGTCGCTCTGGATAAGAGCGTCAGCTAAATGCCATAAATGTATTTGTTTATTCAGATTTTACGGTGGAGATGGAGTGACATCAGACCTTCTGGATGTGTCACACGTGAGATCTAACTGTTCATCTCGGTGCTGACCACGGTGCCTCCACACACAGATTCATCAGTTGTCTCCACCAAGACAAAAGTGGGAGTCGTCACTGAAGATGCCACACTGCTGCCATTCTGAACCACGCCATGACAGTCCGGCACGAGACCCTTGCAGTCTTTGGCGACGCTGTTGTGGTGTTAAGGGGAGTCATTATAGCGGCCTGCATGCAGCAGTAAGGCCTTTCCTTGCTTACATCACAGGCACGGCTGGGTGTAAAACTTGAATCATTCGCATGTCTCGTGATGTCAAACCTACCTACCATGTTTCATTCCTTTAGGTTGTTCTTTCTGGGTGCAGCTAATTGTGCACTCATAACGGTTATGAGTGTGTTGTGTTTGCCATAGAGGAAGTGTGATTTGACCATGGTGTAAAATCATATCATATTCATAATATATATATAATCATATTATGAATGATATTTTTGACAGAAATGTGGGATATTTCCCTTTAAAAAGTCACAAAGCAATCCCAATAAGGGGAGGTCCTGCGGCTACACTGTGCCCACTGGACATTAGTAACCTCAACATTGGTCAGTCTGCCTTAGTGATCATCTGCTGTGATCAGGATTCATCTTCTGCATTTAAATGCTCTGACAGGCATGTGGTGTATCTCAAGGAGTCAATCCAGCAGCCTTAGCATTCCTCTCATTAGCAGCCAAGTCTCTGTAGATAGCTCCATGCATCTCATCAAGACGGATGCAAAAGGATAAGACGGCTAAGGATCTGCCTACAGTGTCTGTCAGTGTCTGCCTGTATGTTTAGGGCGCACACATTTATCCACGATTACCAGTTCTCTCTTATCCATAGACTGTGCATTAATGGCAAGCCTCTCTTCCATTTGTTGACTCTCAACTCATCTGCCCATCAAACTCTTCCTCTCCCTCTTCACCTATTTATTAAAATCCTCTCACTCTCTCTCAACAGATGACATTTAGGACAAATTGAGGAAATGAAAGCCACGACACCAATAAGCCCACCTGCTCCGCGGTGGCTATTGTGTAATTGGGTAATTGCCTTTTTTTGTAACGAGGCTGCGAGAGGTTTCACTGCCATCACTTTTTCACAGCGTTCTCTCAGAACAATTAAAAATGGCAGACCTTATTAAAGGCTAACCGCGAGCTCCTTCGTCCGCCTCGCTTCTTGACCGGCCCTGTCAATCAAATTCCAGATGACGCTGGCCGGGCTTTAAGCTCTCCAATCCATCATGGCCGGCCAATAATGCAGCCAGTCATGAAAGTTAATAGATATTTATTCAATTTGAGGCTAGGGAGGGTGCAGCTGCAATATTACAGGAGCTTGACCTATCCACCTTTAAATGCATTTAAAGGTGGGGGCGGAGAGCTTTTTGTTCACGATTTTGTGGCTTACTGCGTTAGACTTTGCGTGCTGGCAGTTAGAGAGAATTATGCGGTCTGTTTTTTTTGATACGGTGGTTGGTAGGTGCAGGAGGGCATGCGGGGGGGGCCAAAACAGAGACTTTTAGATTACTCTTTAGACTCACACAAGCCTTAGGAGATCCACAATGATTCACTTTTGAGCTTAGCTTGATACGCTGTATTCATTTTGGAGGCTAGTTTAGCTTCTCCTTAAGTCTTTTAAGACTTTTAGACAAGGAATGGGGGAAGGGAAACCTCAATGGCTGTAGGTCTTTAGGGAAGGCCTAATGATTTCTGTTATACATAAAAAAAATGTTTGCCATTTTTAGTTTTTATGAATTTTGCTGTATTTACGATCCGAATTGAACCATTTCACTGATATCAAATTTTGGCTGGAAATAATAGGGTTAAAGTCCTGAACCAGTGAAAGCAAAATAGTCCAATAGGAATACTTTTCTTTGTGGTATCTGGGTAACAAAGCAAGTGGTCATGAGTTGGCCTGAAGCCGTAACACAAAGCCCTTCTGGATGTTCTGGATACAACTACTACTACGCACTATTGTTCCTACTTCGTACTATTAGAATCCCAAAGCAAACGCTAGCAAACGCTAACTTGATTTTACTGGAGTGTTTTTTATTTCTTTGCTGAACTGAAAAAGTTTTCAAACTGGATTATACTTGATATAGAATAGACCACATTCACAGCTCAGTGGTACAGCTCAAAGCTAATAACTGGCTCTAAGGTCTTACAAAGCTTTGACCAGATTCAGTATTAGCTTTAGCATTAGCTTGTCTGAAAGAGCATTGTCTCTTCTCTTCACTAAAGCCACATCCTTTTCAGACATGAAAACCGAACACTTTTATGCCACATGGCTAAAGGTTTCCCTAGTTTGACCCCTTTCAACCATGTATGTCTGCACAGGCAAAACTGGCAACTGCTTGGGACCCATACAAGTGGGCCCATGGGGGTATATTTATATTTCTGAATTACAGGTTTTTTTAGTGTTGCTTATATTTAAATGTTTTAAATAATATTAGTACAATCTTAAAATGTGAAATAAAAAACAATATTTACATTTTGCTGTTGTTTTTTTTGTGGCAGATTACTTAATGGTACTGGTGATGAACATTAGTTGGAGGGACCCTATGAGAATTCTACCTAGGCATCAGGCAAAAAATTGCCACAGCAGATATACCTAACAGTGTTTCAGGAATCCACAACCATAAATAACAGCTGCGATTCGATTTGAAGTTTCTGGATGTGGCCCACATCAACGTTCAGACACCCTTCTATCAAAGAATTGCACAGTTGGGCCAGATTTTTTGGATTGCATTCCTTTAGTGGCCCAACTCTAAGGAGAATTTCCAATAGACTGGGATTTTAGCCACAGCTGGTAGACCCGTAGGACCATATTCTTCCATACACCTGCAGATTCAGCTACTTCCTTCACATGGTCTTTGACATGCCCAAATGCAGTCACTCCTTTTAGCCAATCATTAACATCTGCTTTGCATTCTTGGTTGTCCTGTCCAAAATCAACGTTATGTCATGATTTTACCTTAAAATAAAAGCTTGGCATCTGTAATTACCACTCCGGGCATGAAACACCTGACAGCGTTAACTAACTTGTAATGGTCAAACAGGCCCTCTCCTGGGTCTGCATAGCGCTTTACAGCTGTGCCTTCCCCACCAAAAACTATGGGTCTCTGGTGTGGTGCATGCATGTGTGCATGCATCCTGCTTAAAGTAGTGTTAAAGCAAGCATGGGAAAATGAATATGTGGTACAGGATATTACATGGAGGCACCACCATTACCATTGTGACACTTATTAGATAAATATTTAAATATTAAAGATTTATATAATTTTAAATATTAAACACTGCTATATTATGATATATCCTTGATGACCAAAAAAATCATGTTAATGAACTGACTGCATTATTTAATGGTAGATGACTAAACGTTCTTGACCAGTCAAAATGTCTTTGGTAACAATAACCTATTCCACTTGAAGCCTAACAAAACAACATCTGCAGTAATACCAGGGTACAGCGTAAGCTTAATGCTTTATTGGGATGCCAGAGATTAACCACCTTTGGTTTGAGCCAAATGAATGGATGGTTCATCAATGAAAGTTCAATTGTTTTGCAGCCTAATCTCCATCTGGTATATCTAAAGTGTCCAGTCGATTCTAACAGACAGTAGTTTCAAAGCTCTACCCTGTATTTAGCAAAGAACAGAGAAGCCAATAACTCAAAATACTTGTATTAGTGGTCAGTGGGCCGTTGCTTCAACACAGAGTCAACAGATGTTGTGTTCTTCTGCTAAGTACACTCCAATGTATCTGGATTGCTATGCATAGTGGGAAACTGGAGGCTCGAAAAGCAGTTATTACAGATGGGGTTGAAAACAGCTCATCTGTTCCTTTAAAGAACAAGCACGTGTACGACTCCACAGTGGCTAATAAAAGATATATTGCATATATTGTGAATTAGGCAAGCACATTTCGCACACAGATAACAGGTCACAAATACTACAGTATTAATGTTGCAGTGATACTGAAGATGGTTTATAAGCGCAATGGCATTTTTTTGTATTCTTGAGTGGTTTGCCGAGTTCTCGGGTCTATTCTCTACTATTCAAACCCCAAAAGTAATCTCCAGACCATGATTACCTGCTTCGACTGTGCCATAAGCTCCAATGCTTCAAAAACGCACAGGTCCACCAGCAGATGGCAGCAGCGCAACACTGTTCCAAGCATCCCCACTGCCATGGCTGATATATGCACGCTTATGTACATTGCTGGAGCTTTCCAAGCAGAAGCACCAAACGCCAGAAAAAGAGAACATTTTAATGTCATGTTTTGAAAGCCGTAACATTCTCAGGCCTTATTTCCTCCCTCTTTCATCTAAGAGAGCTAATAGTGGAATAATAGTGGAACAAAGAGAGCCGCTGTAGCCTCGGCAGCAGCAGAGAAGCTTCTGCGTTTGGTCACAGTTATCTGACCATAGCAGAAGAAGAAGAAGAAAGAAAAGCAGAGGGTATGAAAAATTCATGAGACAAAAAAAAAAGAGAGAAAGAAAAGGTGAGCAGGAGTGTGGGGATCAACAGCTGTAGCTTCGCAGCCTGCTAGTTCACTTTCACCATGCATTGTGTGTGCTGGCTAGAGAGCTGAAAACATCACGCGGCGAGGGAACCTTTAAGATCCTTCAGTTCTCTCGGCCAAGTTGGAAAATACTGGCCGCGTTTCAAGCTGTGAAAACTACGGGCTCAGCTGTGTTTAAGTAACTAGCTTCAGTGTGGTACCATAAATGCCTGGCCCCCTACACATTACCGCTGGTTTGTGATTTTCTCTCTTTTCAACCGCAGCTCTCTCTCACTCGATCTCTCTCTCTGTCTCCTTCTCTCTATCTCAACGTGCCCCCTCTGTGCTCTTCGGCTGCTGAGTACACAGTTAGCAGACTGACCTTAAGCCCCACATCTTGATCTGCTTGTGTACCCAGCTACCTCTTAATCCCTCAAATGCCAAATCATACACAAATGGCTTTCGGGACGACTCCTCTGCTCCGCTAGCAGCAATTCCCTCGCTTTTCTCTCGCTCTCTTTCTGCCTCCAATCGCCGGATTGTCTTGGATTACATCATAAAGCGGCCTTTGCATCTCGCAGTCTGGTCCAGACTCTGGTGCATTGCCTGTATCTGATGTTCAATGGGCTACTGATAAATTCTGTTAAAAACACCGTATATCTATGATGACATTCCGAGCCATCCACAAATATTTAGAAACAGAAATCAAAGGCTTTCGGAACATTTTCTTCAAAAGTGGACCCTGCCTCTTTCTTGTTAAGCCAACCTGCTGCCTCTTTCAACCTAAGAGTGATGCTTTTGTAGACCCGCTTATGTGATTTCCAATAGCATAATATATATTTATAGTTTAAGGAAGCAATTCCTTTTTTAATGCTGCTTCTGGTTGCACGTCTCTCAGCAGTTGCTAAGCCACAGTAGGTTGCGTAACAGTCAGTCTGCTGCTCAGGCAACTGTTACCCTCACTGAAAGCCTGCCTTCCTTTTAATCTGATTGGTGAGCATGTACACTCATCATCAAAACAATAGTTGCACAAATAGCTGCACCCAGAAGGAATCGACCGACAGGAATGGAACGTGGGTAGGTTTGACATTGTAAGACATGCAAATGATTTCTAGACTCAATGTAAGCAAGGCTGGGCCTTATCACTGTACCTGACTGACTCAACAGTCACGACTGCAGAGATTCAGTGAGCAGCGATGTTCTTCATGGGTCATCCTGTTAGTGCCAGCGACATTGGCAGATGGCTGTACAACCCAGTACTACATGCATGCAGACTGTTATAAAGGATCCCCCTAGCACCATATCAATGTCACAGAGGTGACGAGATGACAGTGGGTCATCTTCAGTGAAGATCCGTGAGTGGGGGCACCATGACCATGATATCACATGCCTAGAAGACCTGGTGTCACTCCACCTTCACCCCTACCGCAAAATCTGCAGGAACTGTGTGAGAATATTCAAGCTGCATGGGATGGATTATCA
The DNA here is from genome assembly GCA_024036415.1 of Prochilodus magdalenae. Lineage (NCBI taxonomy): Eukaryota > Metazoa > Chordata > Actinopteri > Characiformes > Prochilodontidae > Prochilodus > Prochilodus magdalenae. The sequence continues at coordinate 147,446 of JAMWET010001706.1, read as the reverse complement.
CAGGACACCATTAGGAACCTCTACAACTCCATGCCGAGACATGGCAGCCCAAGGCCATACTGAGAGACACTACTTCTGTATGTGTAGCTCAATAAATATTCCCCATATCAGTCTAAATCTATAATCATTTATCGTTCCTGGTTTTCATCTTGATCTTCCTTCCCAATAGCACTGCACTCAGACACTTCCTTCTGGGTGCAGGTATTCTTTTGATGGTGAGTGTAAAAAGCGCTTACGATGGATGCTTTTTGATTGCTTCATGTTGAACTTGGAAACACAATAGACAACTATCTAAAATGTGTTTCTCACTTTGAAAACAATATTAAAAAGTCATCTCAGTACATAAAAACCATCATCCAGAGTGAATTACATCTGGATTTCTGATCATTTTTATTGCTACCACAACTAAAAAAGTCATATTTGGACACCAAAGAGATCTCGGCTGAGAAAAATTGAGCATTCCAATTGACTTTTCTCCAAAATAACATTAAACGAGGCAATTCTTCAGCATTCAAATCGCTTGCATTGCTCACAAGTCTTCCAGCTTTGCAGGCTTCGTGATGTCAATGAGTCACAGGCTTGATGTAGTAATTGCATGCAATCAGTCAAGTAATTTGATGCAATGGATCTGTTCATGTCTCGCTCTTCATTTTTATTAACCGTGCTTGAGGATACAACAAAAACTGCAGTTTGGAAATAGCTGTCATGAGAGATGATGCTACTTTTGTTCGATACCGATACAGAAACCTTTAGCGCTGGTAGATACTGATACCAATCTGATTAAATGTGTTTCAGTGAAGCACTTTATGTAGGATGAGCATCTGAAGCAGACTGCCACGCATAAACTGCCCAGAGAAGAAATACTCACTTACCCACACAGCATCACACAGTGTGAGTGTGCTATTTCAGGCTGGTTTCATTACCGGATTCATCCTTTTCCCCTCAGATCTCTAATCCAACCTTGTTTCTGCTGATATCCGCCCAGTATCCAGTATCACAACAGTGCTGTCATTGGTCAGTACATATGGAAAGTCCTGAATACTGCCTAGAAGTCCTCATGCTGAGTCTAAACATAATGTGTGGTGCTAATGGACCCATAACAGAGTGGACATCGGCGGTGTCTGGACTAAAGCTGGCTACTTTTTCTCAAAATTGAGCCGACAAGTGAGCCTTAAGGCCAATGAGGCTAATCCTAGAGCAGCAGTCCTTTCCCTGGAGAAAGTGGTAATAATGTTTCTCTGTCATTAGCAGCGTGGCTAAAAGCTTTTCCGCTGACCCCAGTTAGAGAGCAAACCCCTCAGGGGGCAGGAAGCGCAATACAATGCGTCATTCAATGCTAATGCTAGCTTAATGTTAGCTCTTTGGAAAATCAATGCATCAATTAAGCACTGATATACAAGGATATTTGTTATTAAAAGATCTTTATGCAGAAAAATGATTTTCAACTGATTTAAAAATGATGCTTATACAAAGTCCACTGTCCTATCTTAGTCACTGTATCATTAGCATTAGCTGACTGGCCACCATGATTGGAAATAAGCTGACAGCTCTGTAGCACATGTAGGTCTTGGTATTCCAGCAATATTAGCATTTTCTCTCTAAGTCTAGGCACTTATTCATGCTCTAATGAGGCTAAGTGTCCTATATCTTATTCACAGTAGCATTAGCATTAGCTGACTAGCAACCATGAATGGAAACAAGCTGCTGGCTGTGTAGTATGTTTAGGCCTTGGCACTGCACCAATATTTACATTTTCACTCCAAATCTACACATTTATTCATGCTCTTATGAGGTTCACGTATCGTGTTTACTGTGGCATTAGCATGAACCAACTAGCCAACACGATTGGAAATGAGCGCTGCAGCATGTGTAGGTCTTAGTAGTGCAGCAGTATTAGCATTTCTCCATATCTACACATTTGTTCATGCTCTTATGAGGCTAATCTTATTCACTTTAGTTTTAGCACATGCTAGCTAGCCACTACGAGTGGAAATAAGCTGCTGGCTGTGTAGCATATGTAGGCCCTGGCTTGCAGCAATATTAACATTTTCACTCCAAGTCTACACACTTATTCATGCTCTTATGAGGCTCTTTTATGATGTCTCATTCACTGTAGCATTAGCATGAGCCTACTAGCCACCAGGACTGGAAACAAGCTCTGTAGCATGTGAAGGTCTTGCAGCATTAGCATTTCTCCAGGCATTCTCTAGGCATTTATCCATGCTCTTATGAGGCTAAGTGTCCTATATCTTATTCACTGTAGCATTAGCATGAACTGGCTAGCCACAATGACTGGAAAGAAACTGTTGACTATGTAGCACATGTAGGTCTCGGCATTGCAGCAATACACTTATTCACATTATATAAGACCAACGGCCTGATATCTCATTCATTGTACATTAGCATTAGATGACTAGCAACCACACTTGAAAACAAGCTGTCGGCAGTGTAGCACGTGTAGGCCTTGGCTCTGCAGCATTATTAATGTCTGTGTTCCAAGTCTGCACATTTATTCACAGCTACGTCACCACACATAAGGTGTCAGAATACTACAGCTTAGCTGTACGTGTAAGCAGAAATCTACCAAAAGAAATGAATAGGAAGTTTATGGCCCCGTTTAATTATTACCTGCTAGCACCTGATAAAAGAGTCCTGTCATATGTACACAAGTGCTTATACTTGTAGTGTAATACCATATGCACGAAACCACTCTGGCAGTACATTTTCCCCGATAGTGATGTAGCGTTATGATGATGTAGGATGACGATTCTAGGCACAGGTCTTTTGAAAGGTATATATTTGACCATAATGTGTTTGTTCAGGCCAATCATTTCACACTTAGCTTAAAACACTGAGCTTATTTGCATGTTTTGAGAGCTTTTATATGCATATTCATGTGCAGTAGTAGAGCGGACGTTTATGATTCCATTACTGACAATTATTGTCAGAGACCCTTCATTTCTTTCATTTCCAGGCAGTATATCCACTATGCCACTAAGCTACTGAGCTATTTAAAGACATTAGATATAAGATAATGGCCCCTTGATAAGGGAGGAGGAGGTCAAAGGGAAGTGTGTTTTGAATTAAGAAAAGGAAATCAAGAGAAGTGGAAAATGCAATGTACGGACTTTGGAAGCTTTTACAGGAAGCATAGAAATGAAATCTGTAGTGCAAGCTCTGCTAGATTGTCTCCAATGCTACGTCACACATTCATTTATTACTCCGGCCAGATTTACATGGTCCTGTTGTCCGTAGAGTGGACTCATACCTGTCAGCCATATCCGGCAGAATCCGAGAGGGTCTGGACCAGAGGGCCTATGCCAAAGACCCTTTATTTCTTAATCTCCTGAGACCCCAGCGTCCTCATATGAGGACATTACATTTCTGCTTCTCTGCAGCAAGTTACTTTTTTAAACGTTGACCCTTTGACCTCATATGAGGATGTTGTTTTTTGCCAAAACAACTTCCTGTACAAAGAAAACATGTAGTTTTAATACTTGTTAGGTCCTACTAATCACAAATAGCTAGAAGAAATTACAATTGCTCTACAAGCAAACCTGGGCCTCAGGAGGTTATGAAGTGTCCTTCAAATTAAACACCACATAAAAGATAAAAATATAACGTTCCATCACTTTTGCCTGTTAAGTCTTTCTGGCAGAAATTTATCTCTGTAACCAACTTTGGAAAAGAATAAAAACTTTAATGATAAGCACCGAGATTGTCCTGGTGCTGAATAACTTGTACTCTATGGTCATTTGAATGCTGACTTATGGCACTTTTGAAGAGTTGTCATGTAAGTTTTCCACATACAAGACACTCAATGTATGTTTTTGGTTGCCTACCCCAACATTATGGACTATCTGCTTAATCTTGTGTAGATTTCTTTAGGCCTGGATGTTTTCATAATGCCGTATAGCTTTTGCCTTGTCAAAGAAAGGCCTTCCTTAAATTTGTGAAGGACATTTGATTCTGAGATGTTTGAATGTGCTTAAGAGAATTTCCCTTTTCCCTTGATTCAGTGCTTGTATTGATTTGGTCCTAACCTGGCTTGCCAGATTTCTTCTGCCACTTGGCAAGATTAAACTTCCAGTCACTGATAAAGCCACCTCTTTTGGGGGAGGCAATTATTTCGGAATGCTTTGACTGACACAGAAAAATCTCCATGACTAAACTGATAAGACAGAAAGCCCAAGTGTCATTCTAAACAAGATGTGATCGCTTATTTGCAGGAGGAAGGAAACACACTATGGAACAATAAATGATGATAGATTTAGACTGATATGGGGAATATCTACTGAGCTACACATACAGAGGTAGTGCCTCTCAGTATGGCATCGACCACCATGTTTGCTAATGCAGCATGCCAGATGTCTCGGCATGGAGTTGTAGAGGTCCCTAATTGTGTCCTGTGATAATCCATCCCATGCAGATTCAATATTCTCACACAGTTCCTGCAGATGGTGCGGTAGGGATGGAGGTGGAGTGACACCAGACCTTCTGGACGTGTGACAACAAACTCTTAATCTTGGCACTGATGTGCGGTGCGTCCACACATGGATTTGTTGGTCGTCTCCACTAAGACAAAGGCAGGGCTTGTTACTGAACATGACCTGCTGCCATTTTGAGCCACTCCATAACAGTCTGGCACGACACCATTGCAGTCTTTGGCAATGGTGGCATAGTGTTAAGGGCAGTTGGTGTAACGAGGAAGGTCCCACTTTAATGGACACTCCTTTAACTAGAACTAACAGGCAGGTTACATTTAGGTGCAGGGTTAAGGTCAAGGTTACGGTTTTGTATTGTGAACTTTGGTAAGGTGATCTTTGGTGAGGTGATGCTTCAGACAGCTAGAGAGAGAATGGAGGGAGATTTTCAATTTGGCATGCACAAGCGCACACCCATTGTTACACTGCATAAAGGGCTAATTTGAATCACAGCTCACAGTCATTAGCATGTACACTATGCTGCACTAATGATTAGCAGGTTCTGAGCATGTAAGTAGATTGGCCATTTCCTGGCTCAAGATTTTTTTTTTTTTGCACAGCATAAATTACAAATCTCATAATAAAAAAGCATGATTTGCCAAACCTGGTTTTGTGTTAGGGCTGTGTTAAGATTAGGACCAGGTTTAGGGAAAATAAAGCTGAACTGAATGGATAATTAGCTAAAAGTATATTAGTGTATATGTCCAGAGGTTTATAGACACCTACGCATCCCACATTCCTTCTGAAATCAAGGGTGTTAATAGACAGTTTGTCCTCCTTTGCTGCAGTAACAGCCTCAGCTACTCTGGGATGTCTTTATACTAGATGTTGGAACATTGCTGTGAGGACTGGATTGCAACCAGGCACAGGAGCATTAGTAAGGTCAGTTACTGATGCTAGATAACTAGTGGAATGCAGTTCCAGTGCTCTACAGCTCAATGCTGAGAGGCGTTATACCTTTCTAACTAAGGCTAAGCGTGGCTTTAAGGATCATGTGCATCTGCTATTCTATGCTTTTCTATGAAGACTGTATTTTCATGAACACCTGTATCAGCAAGGAGTCCACCTGAAGGAGCCGAGGTCCCTAATTAGAAAGGGTGTCTGGTTACTTTTTGACATGTAGTGTAATCTATTGGCCTTAATGAGAGTTGGGTAGAGTAGCGTGAATCAAACTTGAGGTTAATGCATTGATAGCTCTGTAAAATACTGACACATGTAAAAGTGCGCTCAAATGAAGTAGCTTGAGTAAAAGTGTGAAAGTATCTGGTCAAAAAACTTCTTAGTATTCAATTATTCATCTTAAGATTTGCTATTTAACACAAAACATTAATTAGTAATTAATAATTCTAAGGCTTACATTAAACACAAAGGAAAATTGGTAACCAAATATGCATGGCTGAAATGTAACTGAGTAAAAAGTAGATTCATTTACTTGCTAATTAGTTAGCAGTTACAATTAGAAAATACTAGCAGTGCACAAACCCACCCGTGTGCTTCAATTCAATTATTCAATTATTAATCTTAAGTATTAATCTTACTATTCAGTGACTATATTTCAATATTGTCAGTATTTTTTTCAGTATTGTCCATCCTAAATTGTTTTAGCTCTAGTGGACGTGTAAATTGTGTGTATTGTGTTGCACTTTAATAACCTTTGTATTGCACTTATAATGACCTTTGTCAATGTGTATTGTGCTGCACTTATAATGACCTTTTCTCCTCTATAGGAATAAGCACTGGGCTAGAAAGGTAAAACTTACTGCTATATGAATGTGTATTATATCTCTAGGTACAGCACTGGCCCCCTAAGGAGTGGTCTGATAATGGTGAGTTTTTGTAAACTAAAACTTCCTCTACTAACTACCTGAACACTAACGGAAAACTAAAAATACCAAGTCGCTCTGGATAAGAGTGTCTGCTAAATACCGTAAATGGAAATTTTTATTTAAATGCTATGAATCATTCAGTAAATCAGTTATTTAGCATCTGTTATGAAATATTTCATAGCTTCACAATAGTTTAAGGAATATTCTAGAAAGAAAACTTACTGGTATAGAATGCTTATTATATGCAGGTGGCATAAAGGAGTTTTATAAATGAATGTTGTAAACTGAAGTAAATTATCAACAGAATATAAAAAAATACCAACTCTGATGGGAGTTCAAAAACATCTATGTATTGTATTCCAAAGATCGTGAAGTTAATTGGAATGCTAAGCAGCTAGCGCCGTCCCGTCCTGTCTCTTTATACCAGTTCTGCTTCTGGTTAGATTGTTTAAGGACATGTAGTTAATAAAACAATCAGTAAACCCAATGATGGCAGAAGCTCTTGGCAGACCACCACCGCTGACAACACCCCACATACACCAGCAAACAAAATAAGTGATTTCAATAGAATAATAATTGCTTTCTACTGCTGGAGCTCTTGGAGACTAAACAGATGAAGGTTGATGCTGAACTCACAACATTTCTTCTAGACTGCTAAGGAGGGACGATGGACACCACAACGCTCTGGTGATATGTTGTCCCTTTTCGTGTATAGAGTATCTCATGTCATCTCACAAACTGCTCCTTTCTAAACCCTCTTTAAATGTTCATCTTATGAAAACCTCGTTCAGGAATATTCAAGATATCATTGTAATGTTGCTAACACCACTAAATGAAATAGATTTAACCGTAACAAGGCTCTTACAGTCAGTGGTTAAGTTCCGAGGTTGCAGTAGGAATTCCTAGGTTGGATATCACTACTGAAGTCCCTTTGTGCCTGGATTAGTTAACACAAAGCTGGCAGGCCTGATAAATTGGGATTTATAGAGATTATTACATGAACACATTTGTCGCCCTAAGTCACTCTGATTAGATTCTCAAAACACATTTAATTAACGTCTTCGTGTCACAAGAAATACATAGTGTACGTTTCCCAGACATGGTTCTAGTGTACGGTTTTCTCGATAGGCTTCTGGTTGCTTCGTGGCGTTAGTGCTACTCTCTTGTCTCTGTCTGCAGAGATAAATTTGCGCTGGATATTGAAGTGGGATGCTGGACATGGGGGAGGTTGGTGGGGGGAGAGGGCTGGGATTTCCCTGAAGACACCAACACTATTGGCTTGGTAACATTAACAGGGTGAAAAAAATCCCTTTCTTGCTTGTAGACAAATGAAGAAGGTGCCATGCTAACTGCCTGCTAGCACTCTCTGGTGTCCAGATCTAATTATCTTTGGTCCATCTTATTGGAGTAGTAATTGTTTCAGTGTTGTACCCAGCAAAGAGGCTGAAATGGCAGAATTTGCAAGTCATACTTAGAGAACATGCTGGGGAAAAAAGCCTGCAGTTCACCTTGCACTCATTTGCCCTAAGGAGAGTTTGGAAGAAAAATGTGCTGGGGATGATTGGAATTGACGTCTAAACTGACAGCTGCACATAGGAGCTCCAACTGGCAGGGGAAAAGCATGCATCCTCTTAGACAATTTATCGACATTTTCTTTCCTTACTTTGTTCTTACACTTGGGTTTCTTTAAAGGCGCGTGTTAACTGTCAGAATGTAGAGCACACTGAGATGGTGAGAACTTCATGCTGACGGTGATGTACTGCGCCTTGCATAAATATGCTTTCTAAGAACACTTCTGGTTTGGCTAGACTGTGGGTCTTTCAGTAAAGTGAACTGTACTCTGTAGAAGCCAGTGCAACATCCTCAAATCTGCCACGATCACCATGAAAATGGTCCACCACCCAAACAATACATGGTGTGATAGTAAGAAGCCTACATAGGCATGAAATTGAAGACTGAACCCCACCCATACCCATGACTTGACAAGACCAGACTTGACTGTAACTGTCAAATCTGAAAACCGTACCTGATACAGGGTCAGCCAGGAACCACACGCCTACAGATGGATTGTTGCAGCCTTGCTTTAACACTCCTTTTCTCTACACTAAGCACTTGAATACATGACGTGTGCTTTGTACCTGATGTATCATGATGGTTTTACAGTGAAGATGTCCTTGACATCCTCATTTGGAATTTTAAATAATGTCCCTACATCATGCTGTTTTCCCTACGTGGACAAAAAAACACCACTTGACTTAAAAGTATGTGGACACTCTTAATTATTAGGGTTTTGGTGTTTCAGCCACATGTGTTGCTAATAGGGGTGTAAAATTAAGCACATAGCCATGCAATCTCCACAGCCAAACACTCTCAGCAAAATAGGCTGTACTGAGATACAATGGTTAGCATCAACTAGAGTGGTGTAAAGCACAGGGCCACTGGAAACCTTTTGTTTGGGGTTATGAACCACGTTTAACTCAATGGCAGTGTCGTAGAGCTTGTTTATGATGAGTCACTTCATGTGGCTAGTATCTGGATTGTATCCTGATTAGATTTTAGCCACTTGGTAGTCAAATGTGTCTTTGGATAGTTCAACTTAAATCTGATTTCTGTTTGGGGAGGAATAGACAATTCCAATTATCCATTAAGCATCTATTATTCAAAATGTAATCCTGATACATAAGATGCATGAAGTGACCAGGTATAAACCAGGTCATGAACAAATGTAGAATGCATAGTCCCCACAGATGGAGCCCATTAGTTCCACAGAATGGTAATATTACTTCTACAACAGATAATTATAGACTATCACATTGTCTATGTGGCCCAAAACCCAGTATCTTGTGTTGGGCACTTATAGGCTTGGGTTGGGTAGCAGACCTCTACTGCTAGTTCATTTCCATTGATGGATGGATTAGAGGGTCCCTAACAAATTTGGCAGCAATAGATGGGACACAGCCAGCAGGTGCACCTGAAAAGTGCACTTATTTGGTAAATGTATCTGATAAAACCAACCAATAAGCGTAGGTACAAGGTAGGTGTACCTAATAACCTGGAAACTCTGTAAACTCACTTTCCTGGGCAACAATTCAGAAGAAGCCTATCTTAATGTGATCTGTGACCCAAACCAAGATGTTAAAATAGAAAAACCTGTTTAAATTTCCCTCTTTTGTACCTAGCGGAGCACCCGATATCGAAGGTCAGTGGCCAAAAGTCATCTATAATAGGCAGCCCGGCTCAATCAATGGAGACCAAGCTGGGGAACAACGAGGTATTATCCTCTAGCGTCTGCTACTGCGGTTCTCATGCTGCAAGAGGATGAAGGTTTAACCTGAGCTTTTGTGCCTGTGTTCTGAACCCTACCTGATTAAAGAAAGAAAGAAAAATGGGGGAAGAAAAGGGGACTGAGTCTTTTGAAGTGAGGCTGAGCGAGAAAAGGGAGGAGAAGTGGGAAAGATAGAGAGGGAGAGAAATAGAAAGATAGAAGGATAAAAGAAGAGAGAGAATGGCCAGGGCTGGTGCACTGCTACAAAAAGAGCACCAATTCCAAGCGAGAATGGCAGCCATTTGAGTGCTTGAATTGGATCCAGAGGAGGAAAGATCAACGCCTGGCTAACTGCAGCGCTGCTAAAGGCCAGGGCTTGGCTGACACTTAGACATTTACGAAATGAAACAAGAGGGCGAAAGTATGTGCGTGTGAATGGGGATGTGTGGAGTCGGAGCTCGTGTTGGCAGCGGGACCAAGAAAGAGTCCTGATGAGTATCACTTTGTCAGTTATCCTGTTGAGGTCTCTACAAGGTGCAATTGTATCGACTGGTCTTACTGCTGAAGTGGTGCACTGTAACTACTCCAAACAAGAGGACCTACACATCTCAGAAGGCTATTAGATGGACTCTGGATCTCCTCATGGTATTCCATTTCTCAAAACACACACACATGGTAGCTATTGGGACAGGTAAATTGCTGCATAAGGGAAGCTGGACAAACTAGCATTCATGTGAATGCTTCCTTGTATGACCGGTAAGTCATGACTTATGTGCTCTGCAATGCCGGTACATGTGCACCACACTGGAATATTAATATACTTTGGCATAACAACTGTCATTCTTATTACTCTGCTGGAGAACACTGTACACTGGAGAATGTGATGGGAAACGTGTGGGAATCACATGGATTCAATTTTAACATCTGCTCTTCCTTGACACTGAAGGATTTCACATTGAAATGCTGAAAGACTCGGTGTAGAAATGTGCATTCTGACTATTTCTTGTTTTTGAGTGTGCATAAGAGTTACTGAGCTCATTTTTGGTTCACTGCAGGGTTCTTGGCCTGATACACGACCTGATACACAAACAGGCCAACCGGCTCCAGAGGTGCTAGCAGGTTTCAGAAACCAAAATGCAATGGAAATGTATCAAAACTAGTCAAGGGAAATATTCCAGTCATGTAATTTCAGCCACAGACGCTGCCTCTTCAGATGAGCTAATGAGGTACCATTCACACTAGAGTTAACTAGTACAGTGGTAGATGGTGATGACCTGTTGTCAGCTAATAGAAATATTAAACAGAAATATTAAACTTTGCCACATGCAGACAAAGCAATGTGTCAGCACACATCCTAAAGTCTTATGAGGTCATAAATTGTCATTACAGATTTTATTATCAAAGTTTTATTAAGCGTCATGTTCCTAGTGTAGAGTATGCCTACCCAAATACGTGACATAAGTTGTCATGAAATCAGACATTTTGATATTTAGCATGACAGTTACTTATATAGGCCTTGGATATGTGACATGTGACAACATACTGTTTATCTTGGTGCCTCCACACACGGATTTGTTGGTCATCTCCACCCAGGTAAAAATGGGACTCATTACTGAACATGACCTGCTACTGTTCTGAGCCAGTCTATGACAGGCTGGCGTTTCACTATTGCAGTCTTTGGCGATGCTGACATGGTGTTAAGGACCTCTGTGTATGTAGGCCTGCGCTGTGCGGTTGTCTGCCTATGGTACGGGCACTGACAGAATGAAGGGCATCACTGCTTGCTGAATGTCCGCAATTGTGGCTGCTGGGTCAGTCAGGTACAGGGATAAGGCCCGTCCTTGCTCACAACACATGCACGGCCGTGTGTGAAGCTTGAATCATTTGCTTATCTTGCAATGTCAAACCTACCCAAGAAAATTCTAACAACAGCCTTGTGTTAACACTAGAGGTTGGGTAGTTTGATAGGTTAAATGTCCTTATGAGATAATATTGTCACAATTACCAACTAATTGTATGTTGCTTATGAGTGTTATTATTTTTTAATTGTAGGGAGATGACTACATCCTTATCACACCTTTCATTTTGATTCTGCACTTTGCAGCGGGTTATGAAGAAAGGTATTAATAAAAGTACTGATCAGCAGTTCTGATATTGGAATCTACACAACCCAAGCAATACCCATCCCTAATAATAATGGCCCATTTATTAAACATGCATTAAAATGAGCAATACTGTGGATTTGGTTTACATGTTATTTCTGTAAACTGACAGCAAAATTAAAGTATATACGAATATTGTACTTTCCTAATTTGTCAGGCGTGTTAGAGCTGTTAATTGTTGGCCTGTATATCTTTTCTCTGATTTCCCATGACACAAAATAACTAATATGCAAAGAGTCATTATAATATTAGAATACTGGCACCTGGAGTAGAGTTTACAGTGTACCTGTGCACATTACTAATTCTGTGCTTCTAAGCCAACTCCAAGCACTTCCCATCCGATCATGTGGCTAGATTGCATAAATTGAATTCCCAGGGTCTTTGAGAAACCAGCTGTGATACTGTTGTCATCCAGATTGCATGGGATTGCTAATCAGCTAGTGCCAACTGGTAAACCCAGCTTATGATGGAATGATGCTTAGCTGTTTCTTTGTGGTTATTGTGTGGGCGTAAAACGGATTTAGGGCTGGATTTAGGCCCTGGCGCTGGGAATAGGCTTAGCCCAAAAGCACTTGTAATGCGAGGAGCCGTACCTGCCCACCATCCACGCTCGCTCATCCAGCAGAGATGAATTAGAACAGATTATGTTTGTTTTCCGAATTTGCTCGCGGGTCCACCAACGCCGTAATGGAGATTCAGCCGAAGGTCTTGTAATCTTTTTGTGTGGAAGTCAATAAAAATGGTAAAGCGCTTACAACGGCTAGCTATTTGTGTTGGAATGCGTGCTTGTTAAATGAAGACGTTTCTTGGCGAGGAATGCATGAAATGCTTTCAATGCGGGCAATGAAGAAGTCGGCCAGTAAATTACTTTCCAAATTGGCATGCTCGACCTTACTCGTCAATGGCTGCACGATCTAGAGCGAAGGTCTTGATTAGCTTTCGGTCAATCTGCATTTGATGCAAACTATGATTCTGGCCTGGAACAGAGAGCTTCGCTGCCCGTGCCTCTTCTCAATAAGCAAAAAGGCTCAGGCAACAACTGCTGTAGAGAAGCAGCGGAGAAAATGCAGATTCCTTCCTTTTATTGTAGTTCATTGGCAATTGTAGAGCCAGCACAACAGGAGCTGGATGAGACAATTTGCTCAAAAGAGGGAAACCGAATGGGTATCACTTACCATTCTCCAGTTGGGTCGCACCAACATCCTTATTTTCTTTGTCATCTAGGGAAAGAGAGATAGAAAAGACAGAAAGGATGGGTGTGACTGGCTTATTTCATTCTAACATGACACATCAAAGAGTCACTACACGCATTTGCCAGGTAGCAATGTTTGTTTACAATAAGATCACACATATTTTCCTGTATTTTTAAATGCAATGCAAAACTGTATTTCTGGTGGCTATATATCAGTAGCAGTATATTACTACAATCAAAAATAATATACATATGTACAGGGGTTGGACAATGAAACTGAAACACCTGGTTTTAGACCACAATCATTTATTAGTATGGTGTAGGGCCTCCTTTTGTGGCCAATACAGCGTCAGTTCGTCTTGGGAATGACATATACTGCGTCCTGCACAGTGGTCAGAGGGAGTTTAAGCCATTCTTCTTGCAGGATAGTGACCAGGTCACTACGTGATGCTGGTGGAGGTTTGTCCTTCTTGGTGGTATGCTGACATTACCCTGGATACCGTGGCTCTTGATACATCACAAAGACTTGCTGTCTTGGTCACAGATGCGCCAGCAAGACGTGCACCAGCAATCTGTCCTCTTTTGAACTCTGGTATGTCACCCATAATGTTGTGTGCATTGCAGTATTTTGAGCAGAACTGTGCTCTTACCTGCTAACTGAACCTTCACACTCTGCTCTTACTGGTGCAATGTGCAGTTAATGAAGATTGGCCACCAGGCTGGTCCAATTTAGCCATGAAACCTCCCACACTAAAATGACAGGTGTTTCAGTTTCATTGTCCGACCCCTGTATGTATGAATGCACATATTTGGAAATGAAAGAGAATCTGTTTCCAGGTAAACTGAATCTTAAATCTTGACAAAATAACCATTCAGATAAAATAATCAATCAGAAAAAAATAATCAATGTTTCCCAAACAATACAAACAGCTTAGTTTTTAAAACCTAACAGACTAACATGCCCCTGTAATCACACTCACAGCAGCTTTAGGTTATAATATTTACTGAAAGATTAATCTAAAACAGCAAACATGTGCTAAATTTATTCAGAGCTGCAAAACATTAAACTCAATGCATGCTAATATGACACTGTGTGTCCCATACAGGCAAAATCATTTAGTTAGCTGAAATTGGCATTGCCGTAGCAGTGACCATTCGACAGTTGCCAAGACAAAGTATACTTAGAAAGGAAAGTTTTGGCATTAATATATGCTCTATATAATGCAGATATTATATGATGTCATAAACACACATGGAGATGGAGATTTATGTACACACTATATATCTATGGAGGTTAGGGAACCAGCCTTATAACCGTAGCATTGCTGGTTTGATTTCCTGAATGAACAGGACATGACTAAAGTACCTTTGAACAAGACACCTAATCCCCAACTGGGGTGCCATGGGTAGGGCTGCCAACTGCTCTGGGCAAGTGTGCCCACCTAGTGTGTGTTTTTCACTTTACATATGGGTTAAGTTCCTCTGTGAGAAAGCACAACTGGGAAATGGCAATGTGTGGATAGATAGATAGATAGATAGATAGATAGATAGATAGATAGATAGATAGATAGATAGATAGATAGATAGATAGATAGATAGATAGATAGATAGATAGATAGGCAGGTTGGCTAATGGTAACTGTATTGTTATTGTTAATTGATCACTCCTGGCTCTCGCTGGCCTCTCAAAGCTTGGCAGGCATGGTGATGCTGTGTCTTATTCTTCACCAACTAACACGCTACAGGTTGGTGCCCTCCAGCCATCTGGTGTAACACAGTAATTTAGGAAGCCTCTAAGCAAGAGAAGCAGGGCCCGGTGGAACACTGTGACAGTGAGGACAATGCACCACGGGGCTCCATGAGACTTGACAGCAGAGCTGGTGCAGTAAGGCCTGGCAACAGGGCCGGTGTGAGATAGCTCAAGGCTAGAAAGTGCTGGAGACATCATGCTGAACAGTGGAGCTGTTTGTGAGCTGGCATTGCATAGAGAGAGGACACTGCGCTGGGCTGTGCCACAAGCCTCAACCGTGATCAGCTATGCTCATAAAACAAGAGCTAGAAGATGACCATCGTCCAGCTCAGGTCCCCAATGGCAGAGGCGTAGTATGTACTTGTCCGGACTGTGCTCACACTCAGAGACTTGCTCAAGCTGGTATTGTAGGTTGTTGAGAATCAGCTGAGCCTAGAAGGAGGGCCTGCATTGTGACTCGCTACTGGTTGGTGGGGGTCTCTAGAGCTTGTTAGGATCTAGGAGGGCCATGGGAGTCACACACCCTCCAGAACAGAGACTATTTGTAATGTTTAGGTCATTGTTAATCAGTTAAAGGTATATGGTATTTGTGGTATATGGTGTATTTTGCATTGGGATGTGACTTTATTGAAGTGGGTTTGATATGTGAAGGGGTCACTGTGAAGTGTGTAGCTAATGTTGAATTCCCTCACGGGGTCAGTGGTTTGTATGAGCATGTTCTGCTGGCCTGTAACAAAGGAGCCCTTACTGCGGCAGTACCACGGTCTCCTTCTGTCTTAATGCTGACATTACAGTATATGTTTTATCTATACAGTGAAGCTGATGATAATGTTTTGATGTATAATTATGATATTCCTACAGTAATTTTACAGTACCCATTTATTAATAACCTACTTCTATTGTTAATGCTTTCCAAGAATTCCACACTATGTGTTGTACTAGAAAGTATCATATAGGAACCCAGTGTAGAGAAATTTCAGGAGGGCAAGAAAGATGGCACTGTAGGTATTTATTGGGTGAGCTCTGTTTCTATGTGGACAGAAGTCATAGCGAGGGCACATTCTGTTCTGCTCAGAATTGAACTGAGGAGTGTTGCCTCTACGGAGTGTTGCTGAGGATGACAGTTTCAGTAAAAACTCCCTAAGAGTACGAGGAAGTAACACTCAGAGCAACCAAGACTCAAAGGTGTGGGGGGTGTTCAGATAGGAACTGTGAATTCATATTCACAGTGAATAACAACTCCTCAGTGTGAAATATATGAATCACATTGATTTGCTTTGTCTTTCTCAAACAAAAGAAGATCGCATACAACATCCTAGATTATTTTATAGAGTATGTCCAGGCATATGTCGGGGCATAACTGGCCATAACTTAGGTGAATTAGAATGGTATGGACTGTAGTCAGCATGCACTGACCCATGTTCGCCATTCCCATAAAGAGCTATTTATTCCGAAACCAAGTTTCGCCTGTCTGTAAGGGAGGTGGCAGAGTAAGGCAATATGGGAAATCTGACAACCTTAAAAAAAAAGATTTTTGGGATTTGGGTTTTTTGAAGTCCACCAGTAAAGCAGTAGTGCTAAATTAAAATAAGCTATGCAGGAGACTTTATCGAACTGCATAATGAAGAACGACTAAGAGAAAACAAGGCTCACAAGTAGTACAGGTTTTGTTCCAGTTTGTGCCTGTAATTTTGGCGCATTTCCACCAAAAATAAATAAGTTTGGAACCTGAAAAGGTTATTCTGAGCTGGAACCAAAGAACAGTGGGTTCTTCAACATGGACCATAAAAATATACGTGGGCGTGTTAGTTATTGAGGAACGAGAAGGAAACAATGACGACATCTAGAACTAGCCTCCAGTTCAAGGACCAGGTTTCTTATGGTCAAAAAAGGGCAAAAGTAGAAACTCCAGAAGCATATGGAAGAACCACTGCGAGGAACCAAGACACAAAGGCAGACAATATCCAAGAGTATTAAGAAGAACCATTGAGAGGAACCAAGACTCAAATGGGGAAACTTCTTAAGAACATGATGAAAAAAAGAAAACTAATAGGAACCAAGAGTCAGAAGGAAAAGCTTTCTAAGAGCATGAGGAAGAACCAAGACTGAAAAGGAGAAACTTCCAAAGGGTACGAAACACTGAGAAGAATCAAGCCTCATAAGGAAAATCTTCTAAGTGTATTAATAAGATTCAACATGAGAAATTCCCCAAGAGCATGGAGAGGGAACTCTGACAGGAAGCATGCCTCAAATGGATCCCCCTGAGAGCTGCACTGTGATGCAAGCAGAACAAGTAGAATGGCAAGACTGATATGCTGAGTCATCAGTGTTTTTATTCATCTTGATTAATCACTCTATCCTGCCCTGTTGCTCCACTATTCTCTCCTCCACACCATGCCAGACTGAACTGGTCCAGGCACCTGCCAGGGCCAATCTCTGGCTATCTGGAATTCATTAGATAACCTTGACCAGTGCAAGCTAAGCACAAAAAGCATTAACATTTCCCATTTTCCAAAAAAATGGCAGGTTAAATTAATCACTGCGGGATTTAGATCCATCCTGTAGGCCCACGTTTCATCAGGAATTGAAAACAGTCTCCTGATACACTTTAAATGGGTCTTGCTTAGATACACGGTTCTAGGAAACACTTGATGTGCAGAAGGTTTACATTAAATGGAGATTCTTCAACTATACTATACAATTCTTCATATGCATTTAATTTAATTTACAGTTTAACAATCAATGTTTTAATAAGTAGACATTAAGGGTCCCATACAGCACCCCCTCTAATCGACTTGAACAGTTTGTGACTGTGTTCCTCACAACAGGAACAATCAGAGGCTGTGTTCTTGACTTTTTGGCTAATCAGAGGCTGTGTTCTCAACTTGTAGGCTAATCAGAGGCTGTGTTCTCAACTTGTAGGCTAATCAGAGGCTGTGTTCTTGACTTGTAGGCTACTCAGAGGCTGTGTTCTTAACTTGTAGGCTAATCAGAGGCTGTGTTCTTGACTTGTAGGCTAATCAGAGGCTGTGCTCCTGACTTGTGGGCTAATCAGAGGCTGTGATCTTGACCTGTGGGCTAATCAGAGGCTGTGTTCTTAACTTGTGGGCTAATCAGAGGCTGTGTTTTTGACTTGTAGGCTAATCTGAGGCTGTGTTCCTGACTTGTAGGCTAATCAGAGGCTGTGCTCCTGACTTGTGGGCTAATCAGAGGCTGTGTTCATGATTTGTGGGCTAATCAGAGGCTGTTTTCTTGACTTGTAGGCTAATCAGAGGCTGTGTTCTCAACTTGTGGGCTAATCAGAGACTGTGCTCTTGACTTGTGGGCTAATCTGAGGCTGTGTTCTTGACTTGTGGGCTAATCAGATGCTGTGTTCCCAACTTGTGGGCTAACCAGAGGCTGTGTTCTTAACTTGTGGGCTAATCAGAGGCTGTGTTCTTGACTTACTGTCCAGTCAGTGGTGTGATCCTGACTTGTCAACAGAACAACGCTACCTTTTAGCATTCACAAGATATTGATTCTTATATGTACATTGTCTTTTGATGTTGCATGTGACACTGTCAACCTGAAAGCGTTAAACAAGCAAAAGTAAAATTAGAGGGACAGTTTAACAAAAGTTAAACAAAATAAGTTTTCTTAATTCAAGCAATCCAAGACACAGCCAGTGAACTATCTTTGAATATTTGTCCACCTTCTTTTTTTCTATATTGGTATATTTTTTGGTCCCCCATTACAAGCGAAATGTTTAAATCTGTGTTTGATGAACATCAATGGTAGAAGGTGTCAGGTAGTGGGGTGTAGGAGGGCAATGTGTACAGCTGAACAGGGTTGAGCCTCCCTCAATTGTATGTGTAGGCCTCAGCAGCCTATCAGCCTCAAAGGGGCACATACACACACGCCCACACATCCAGTATATACACATTGCGCACACACAGTCCCTAGCTAAAGCTCTAGCTTTGATGAAACTCTCATGTCATCTGTTCTGAGGAGACAGGCTGCGTTAGTGCTCCCTCCGGCAGAAGGGGACAGGCATTCCCCTTTTGTCTAATGCTGAAGAAAACCATGATGTGCTTTTCTGTGAAGGTTAAAAATGAGAAAATGAAAGAACTGATGTAAGAGAGAGAGAGAGAGAGAGAGAGAGAGAGAGAGAGAGAGAGAGAGAGAGAGAGAGGGACTAAGACTAAGAGTTTCCCAATACCTCCACTTTACTATTAATCAAATCTGAGGAGGTGGCATTTGTTAAGCATCATACATAACTGGTACCAGAAGCAAGTGGGGGATTGCAATGATATTGGGAAGGAAGATAATAGTTACCATCAACAATAAATGATGAACAATTGGACTACACATACAGAAACAGTCTCTCTCTGTATATTGTCAGGCCGCCTTGTCTCCTAATGCAACATGCCAGATGTCTCGGCATGGAGTTATAGAGGTTCCTAATGTTGTCCTGGAATAATCCATTCCATGCATCTTAAATGTTCTCACACAGTTCCCACAGATTTTGTGGTAGGGGTGAAGGTGGAGTGACACCAGGCTTTCTAGACATATGACAGCAAAGCATTTATCTTGGCACTGACCACAGTGCCTCCACATACACAGTTTTGTTGGTCGTCTCCATGACAGTCTGGCATGACACCATTGCAGTTACCGGCAACGTTGACGTGGTGTTGAGGGCAGTCATCGCAATGTCTGTGTGCATGTAGTCTTGCATTGTGCAGCCGTCTGCCAATGGTGCTGGCACTAACAGGATGACTCATGGAGGGCATCACTGCTCACGTGTCCGCAATTGTGGCAGTTGGGTCAGTCAGGTACAGTGATGTGGCCTGTCCTTGAATATGGCACATGCATGGCGGGGCATTGAACTTCATTAGCATGTCTTACAATGTCAAGCCTACCCACCAAGTGTCATTCCTGTCAGTTGATTTCGTCTGGGTGCAGCTATTTATTGAAACTATATCTTTGTGTTTCTTTAATGGATATACAGTTCCAAGTGAATTCTTTGGAATTGATTGGATTTCTGATGGAATGTACTTATGGAATGTGGTCCGATTGTTATCTAAGTTACAATTATAGATAAACACAATCTAATTAAACTAATAAAATATAGAGAGTTGTATTTTCCTTGTGTTTTATTGAGCACATTAAGTAATACACAGGCTAGAAATTTAATAACACGAAGACCCCAATATTAGTAGCGTCCAGTCCACTAAATGTTTCCTGTAGCTCTCCAAATAGATTGCAAAATGCTGAGGAGGAATTTTGGGCCATTCCTCCCTGCAAAGTGTTTCAGCTCAATTCATTGGTGTTTCCGAGATGCCTTGCTTGCACTGCTCTCCTCAGGTCATACAAAAGCATCTCCATAGGGTTAAGGTCAGGACTCTAACTTGGCCATTCCAAAACACGGATCTTCTCCTTTTTCAACCGTTCTTTAGTTGATTTACTCGTGTGCTTTGGTCCACTGTTTGTTGCATCACCCAACATCTCTTCAGCTTGAGGTCATGGCCTGCTGCCCTTACATTCTCCTGTAAAATGTATTTTCTTTGTGGTGTCCTTCCATCAACACTATTCATGTTCAGGGTGTGCAAAGGAAAAAGGATTTTGAAGTTTATGGAGTCTTCTGCTGGTCCTCTGCTGGTAAACCTGGGTTCAGAAATGCTTTATGTGCTTTTGGAGTGATCTCCAAGAACCATTTCTCGGGATTTGTTTGTCCAACCATAGACTGATAAACACCCATAAATTCAGCATTGCTTTAGTGGGCTTTTCCAGCTTCATGCATCTGTGTAACTGTCTCTAACAGACTCTAAGACCACCTTTTGAAGAAAACGATCTAGAAAGGTTATCTACGAACCTACATTAATATCAGCAGATATATTGTGGACGATTGAAATGCATACGCCTAATGTTTATAGCACATCTAGATGCTTTTCCAATCTCTTTTTCGAAATCTAGAGTGTTGTGGTGCTATTTAAATGCAATCACATGATTAAATAAGCTATTATATAGTGTTATAACACAGTAATAACATAGTAATAACACATGTATATGTATTTCTATTATTATATAACTGTAGAGCACAAACATTCTGCAGAATTAGGCTGTATATACCGTATTCAGAACAAACATATTCATGAGTTATGAATAGAAAATAGCCTAATAAAAATTACACCATGCTTTAAATATTATGAGCTATAACTGTTACTCCTAAGAGCTAACCAATCTTTCTGAGGTGGCGAAGGAAAGAAAATGAGAAAGACTAATTTTTACAAGTGCTAATCCAACCAAACAACCAAACAGTCCTCCTCCGTCGCCCTCCATCAGGTGTGTCACACAGGGGTCATTAGGGGCCAGATTGAGTTCTGGTACTCTTTCAATTTGGCCGCGTCTAAGATCATTTTAATCAGTTACACAGCCTCCTGAACCAATCAATTACTGTAATCAATCAATTAGACCACTCGGGTGCAATGAAAACAGCCTGGCCCCTCACCCCTCCTCCGTATGGACTAAAAAGCCTACCTAATGAAAGAAAAAACTCAAGCCGTGGCCAAGTCTACTTCGGTCATGTGCAATGCATGAGTCAAGGGAGTCATGACTTTTCATCTTTTCTATTGTTTATTTACTTAATTAAAAAATATATATATCTGAAAGTCTTTCATTTCATCATGAGAAATATGACTATGAAAACGTGTTAATAGGTAAGGAGGGCTGAGGGCTTCCCTCCTACACTGTAATAATTTTTCAAAATACCCTTTATTCAGCTTCGTATACTATGCATCTACTTCACTATTTGCTTTTATCTGCAAAGCAAATTTCAGTGGTGGTAAATGTAATGTGTTAGTGTACTTACGCAGTGTGTTGGTGTACAGCAACTCAGTAAGTGTAATGTGTTAGTGTGCTGTAAGTAGTGTGTTGGTGTACAGTAACTCAGTAAGTGTAATGTGTTAGTGTACCATAAGTAGTGTGTTGGTGTACAGTAACTCAGTAAGTGTAATGTGTTAGTGTACTGTAAGTAGTGTGTTGGTGTACAGTAACTCAGTAAGTGTAATGTGTTAGTGTACTGTAAGTAGTGTGTTGGTGTACAGTAACTCAGTAAGTGTAATGTGTTAGTGTACTGTAAGTAGCGTGTTGGTATACAGTAACTCGGTAAGTGTAATGTGTTAGTGTGCTGTAAGTAGCGTGTTGGTATACAGTAACTCAGTAAGTGTAATGCGTTAGTGTACTGTAAGTAGCGTGTTGGTGTACAGTAACTCAGTAAGTGTAATGTGTTAGTGTACTGTAAGTAGCGTGTGGGTGTACAGTAACTCAGTAAGTGTAATGTGTTAGTGTACTGTAAGTAGCGTGTTGGTATACAGTAACTCGGTAAGTGTAATGTGTTAGTGTGCTGTAAGTAGCGTGTTGGTGTACAGTAACTCAGTAAGTGTAATGCGTTAGTGTACTGTAAGTAGCGTGTTGGTGTACAGTAACTCAGTAAGTGTAATGTGTTAGTGTACTGTAAGTAGTGTGTGGGTGTACAGTAACTCAGTAAGTGTAATGTGTTAGTGTACTGTAAGTAGTGTGTGGGTGTACAGTAACTCAGTAAGTGTAATGTGTTAGTGTACTGTAAGTAGTGTGTTGGTGTACAGTAACTCAGTAAGTGTAATGCGTTAGTGTGCTGTAAGTAGTGTGTCGGTGTACAGTAACTCAGTAAGTGTAATGTGTTAGTGTACTGTAAGTAGTGTGTTGGTGTACAGTAACTCAGTAAGTGTAAAGCGTTAGTGTGCTGTAAGTAGTGTGTTGGTGTACAGTAACTCAGTAAGTGTAATGTGTTAGTGTACTGTAAGTAGTGTGTTGGTGTACAGTAACTCAGTAAGTGTAATGTGTTAGTGTACTGTAAGTAGTGTGTTGGTGTACAGTAACTCAGTAAGTGTAAAGCGTTAGTGTGCTGTAAGTAGTGTGTGGGTGTACAGTAACTCAGTAAGTGTAATGTGTTAGTGTGCTGTAAGTAGCGTGTTGGTGTACAGTAACTCAGTAAGTGTAATGTGTTAGTGTGCTGTAAGTAGTGTGTTGGTGTACAGTAACTCAGTAAGTGTAAAGCGTTAGTGTGCTGTAAGTAGTGTGTTGGTGTACAGTAACTCAGTAAGTGTGATGCGTTAGTGTACTGTAAGTAGTGTGTTGGTGTACAGTAACTCAGTAAGTGTAGCGTGTTAGTGTACTGTAAGTAGTGTGTTGGTGTACAGTAGCTCAGTAAGTGTAATGTGTTAGTGTACTGTAAGTACACACAGAAGGAAAAAGAAATCACACTGCCTAAAGAAGAAGAAAGTAGCTCTGGACTTAATCTAGCGCACGGACAAAGTAACGACTGTTTCTCCTCACTTCTCTCCCTTTATCTGGAAGTAGCCCAAAAAGAAAGTTGAGTCACCGCTAGCGCCTTCCGTATAATGGCTGTGCTCTGAGGCGTGCAAAACGGCACCCGCAGCGACACTCCAAAACAGTCCTATGGTGCGTCTGATGATATTAACGTGTCATAACCCACTCAATATTCGTCCCCCAGGGAGAGTGACGAGGAGCTTCATTTTCGGCCCTTTCGGGGGCCGGGTCCCTTCCCCCGTGGTCTTGCGACAGACACCGCCAGCCCACCGCTAACAGCCGGCTTCACAAATTACAGGTTTTCTTCAGCGCAAACACTGGTGGAGGGAAGCCACTATTAAAGCTAGCGGGGGGTTTCCCTCCACCACCATGAGCAAACAGAACATGGGAGCTACCCCATAAAAATAGAAGTGGCTGAGAAATGGAGAGCGACAGAGTGAGGGAGGATATGAGAGCTGCCTTGTGGAGCATTAACTTAACATATTTGCTAACTTGAGCGAAAAAGCGGCATCCAACTTACGGGTGGTTCGCAATAAAACACACCAAGAGGCCACCGCTGTTCCTAGCTCCAGCGGATTTCAGTCCACATGCTTTTCATTTGTAATAGTACTACAGACTGAAAGCGTGGAGGCAAAAATATATGTGGTAAGAATATAGCCAAGATTATAACCTGGTACATGATGATTTACATAAAACATAATGATTTTTGTAATGTACAAAAACAGACGTACCTTGACGCTAGCAGAGCTAAAAGTCATCAGTGATTTTTTGGAAGAACAAGTCTCAGCAACACAAACAGGGCAAGCAAAACAAACGGGCTAGGCAGAGTCGAAAACCAAAATACAATATAGAGTCAAAAACCAAGAGAGCAAACAAGTTAACGTGGGCAAACAGGAAAAGACAGGACAGAGAGCTCACAGGTACGTAGTGGCTATACCTCGCAACATGCTGAGTGAAACAAAGGAGTATGAGTCCAAGCTGGTAAATGACAAAAAGGTAAAACTCGGGAAAGGATGAATGGGAAAACAGCTCGTGATAGACTTCTGATAGTGATGTCATCATGTCCCCACACTACCTTACATGTCACTTACCACTCACTCCCTCAAAGTGATTTTCTTATTTTTATTTTCCTCTGCTGTGAAGACATCACTGCTAAATTTGCTATAGTAAGCTAGCAGTCAGCAACCAAAGCGAGAGAGCTGTTAGCTAGTAAATAACAACAACAAACGACAACTTGTTTAGAAATAAAGCTAGTAGCCTATTAGCAATTACCTCAAGCTAGTTTGCCTAGTAAACATACTTCTTAAATCTTACCTTACGTAGCTAGAGGAATAATCCTCTATAACATTAATGTCTATAATGTTCTTATCAATAGATATTGTCATGCATTATACCTAGTTATATACTTTTGCTTTATAAAGGGTTAACAATGTAATTATAACAAATTTAAGAGCACTCATACGAGCTCATACCTGGTTTTAAGAGGTGTTATGTCTGCCATATAATGGCTTAAGAATGTTTTTATAATGCCTTATGAGTACAGGATGCTTAGAAAGTGTTATTATTATTTTTATCATCACTGCTGTAACTATAAAAAAAATATAACAGTAAACTATTAGGGGTTTAGATAGAGGTATGAACTGCTATTGTAATACCTATGTAATTAATGTTATATAATCACTATATACATATAATAGTTATATAAATTCATAATATTTCAGTTCAATTGACTCATCATTTTCATGTGCCCTTATACATACACACATACAGGGGTTGGACAATGAAACTGAAACACCTGTCATTTTAGTGTGGGAGGTCTCATGGCTAAATTGGACCAGCCTGGTGGCCAATCTTCATTAATTGCACATTGCACCAGTAAGAGCAGAGTGTGAAGGTTCAGTTAGCAGGTAAGAGCACAGTTCTGCTCAAAATACTGCAATGCACACAACATTATGGGTGACATACCAGAGTTCAAAAGAGGACAGATTGTTGGTGCACGTCTTGCTGGCGCATCTGTGACCAAGACAGCAAGTCTTTGTGATGTATCAAGAGCCACGGTATCCAGGGTAATGTCAGCATACCACCAAGAAGGACGAACCTCCACCAGCATCACGTAGTGACCTGGCCACTATCCTGCAAGAAGAATGGCTTGAAATCCCTCTGACCACTGTGCAGGACGCAGTATATGTCATTCCCAAGACGAACTGACGCTGTATTGGCCGCAAAAGGAGGCCCTACACCATACTAATAAATGATTGTGGTCTAAAACCAGGTGTTTCAGTTTCATTGTCCAACCCCTGTACATACATACTCTATAATAAAGTATTAATCCTCAAATATCTAAAATATGAAAAAAAACCCCACTATTTTTTGCAGTCTTGTTTATAATTGTAATTTTTATATAAAATAATCAAGTGTTATCATACGATATGTGATTCCAGACTTCTTAATAGTGGTGTGCAGTTCATAAAAACATCCTATCAGACATCCTAAATGTGTAAAAATATATTTTACTGAAAAAGGGAAAAATCCCTTCATGCTTTCCTTTGTTTGTCTCTTACTACACCTCCCTTTTCTATTCCCGTGACAATGAGGGCTACTAGATCCCAACCTGGATTTAGCTGAAATGCCAATTACTTTGACAGAACATTATAACCCAGCTGAATTACCTCTACAGCCAGCTCCCTGAAGTTCTAATTAATGTTCTAGCTGCTGTTTAGAAGTTTGCATGCCTTTAACTTTTGTGTAACATAACTGTACAGTATTCCATGCAAAGCCCTAGTGTACACAGTACCATCCACACATCCTAGCTTCCACACAACGGACGTCATTTTCAGCTTTGGGTTCGGAGGATGGAAGCTGGCGGTAATGGACGTCAGGGACGCGGGCACAGTTAAGCGGTGTTGACAGGGCTGCTGCAGTGTTCCTGAAAACTGACAGTTCCTCAAAGAGCTTTTGTCTCTCAGTAAGAATTCCATCAATTTCAATGGAAAAAAAAAGCAGCAGGGACGGGCTTCTCTTCACCTGGTTCCGCTGAGGGGATTCTGAAGGATTTGATCATTGTGAAACACATATTGGGTTGATTTGAAACAATTATGATGACATGGCTCCTGTAGTGCAATTATATGACACCATGGTTGTGACAACAGTGCTTTCAGTGCAGCAGAACTGTTCTGCCGTTATTATGAGAGCAAAGTGACATGAATTTGTCTCTGTTAAATTCAGAGTTTCCTAAATTTACTGAGACACTAAATGCGGTCTCGTTTCTTTGTCTGACAGCTGCAACTGGAAGATCTTCATTCTTTTTTCATTCGTTCATTCACATACAATCTTTATCTTCTCCTAACTTTATATTATCTATTGGAGCTTAAGCTTACTGTAACTAAACCTGTCTAAGCTTGAGCTTTAAAATCTTATTGTTAACCAACTCTATAAGAATAGGTCTAACCACAACCCTAAGCCATAATTGTAAAATAAAAAACAAAAACCAAAAAAAAAAACGGCAAAGTGCAAAGCTAAGGCTACCATAAGAGCCCTATAAAACATAGGCTGTTTTCAAAATGGCATATTGAATTCTACTTCCAAACTAAATCTGCCTAAATGTGGTATATAGTATGCAGTATGTGGGCAAATGGTAAATCTGTATTGCACTGGAGTACTGGATGGTGTACTACTTCAGCCAGGCACCGCAGCCAACTCCAAATATAAATATTGGTGTAGTAATGGTTGTGGGGTATGTTTTCATCAGAATGAGCCTTAGAAAGTTAAAATACATAGGTCTGAAGATTAATAAAAAATCAACTAGCATTAGAAATCAGTTTTAGAGTAAAATAGCCAAGGGTAGCTAACAGCTAGGCTAAACGTATTTCAGGTGAACTGAGCAGCGTTAGCAGCTAGCTCTTGTGGATACAGTAATTACAGCTCTGAGGTAAATGTGGGTGTAGTGATTGTAGTAGTAGTGATTAAAGAGCTAGGCTAAACGTATTTCATGTGAACTGAGCAGCATTAGCAGTAGCTAGCTCAAAACAGCGGATACAGTAATAACAGCTCTGAGGTAAATGTGGGTGTAGTGATTGTAGTGGGGTGTGTTTTCATCAGAATGAGCCTCAGAAAGTTCAAATATACAGGTATTAAGATTAATAAAAGACAAAATCTCTTTAGAGGTTCAGTTTTAGAATGAAATAGCAAAGGGTAGCTAAAAACTAGGCTAAACATTTTTCATATGAACTGAGCAGCGTTAGCAGCAGCTATCTCAAAACAGTGGATGCAATGATTACATCTCTGAGGTAAATGTGAGATAACTGGTCATGTGACTATACTTGTATGCCACATTGTACTATATATACGTATACAGTATATACTACTATAGTACTGTAGTAGTATGCAGTGTCCAGTATGGTAGTGTGCCATTTTGAATATAGCCCTAGTGTCTCATATGGTGCTTCCTGTTTGATACCATATTACCTATTACTGTGTGAAAGCGAAATTATTTATTTTTGGATGCATGACAATTTTTTCCTAGTAAGCTTGTGAGGGCTATTCAGAAGTGCACTCTGCAGTTATTATTACCCACAACCCCCACCCCCAAATGCTTGGCTGCGGCCACAGGGTCATTTGGTAGGGTTATTTCCACAGTGCTATTTACTTTTGTGTATCTTGGCTGCAGGGTTATGCCTGGGTCAATCTCACTGAGAGTGGGGACCATCCTACAGTCCCCTTCCGCTACTACTAGGTTACATTGCTTGTGAAGTGCAGATTTATCATTTAGACTCTATTGCATTGCTAAACATAAAAAAAATAATTTTGCATATCCCAGAAATCCAGCATCCCAAAAACTCTAAACACAGGATATTAGTACTGGCTATATTCCAGTGTTATGAAGTAAATATGAACATACACTAAAGCTTCCTTATAGATAGTCCTAATGCACTAATTTATTTATTTGCTATGCTTAACATATTGAAGAAAAATGAAACCAAATGTGACATAACTTTTGCATAGGCAAATAAACAGTGTATTAAAATATGCAGAAATGTGTTCTCTGTAGAGGATGTTCTTAATTATTTCCACTTGAGAAATCACCAAAACACATGCATGCCTCATCAAATCTCAAAACCTCTTATAAATACATTACAGATCATTAGTTTATTATGTGAAACTATACATGGCCATATCAGAGGTACTTATTAGTAAATGTGCTTAAATGTGATGAGTGCAGTTTGCATTGATCTTATCCTAAAAGAAATCCTATCCTTTAGTCTTCACTGGTATGTAGGGCCATAGTGAAGTTTTGATGCAGGATATAAGGAGTGTTAAAAGATAAAATATTTGAGGAAGCCTATCTAAATACATTGTTTTGTATACCTTATATATCTCATTAAATCAGTTTATTTAGATGTATAATTTCATGTGATACTTTGGTAAGTCAATAATCTGCTACAGATTTATAAAATCTGTTATATAACAAAATTAAAATGAGAGCCCAAAAAGCATACTGATGATGATGATGCAGGTAACTAGATAAGGACACCTATATAAACCATGGAGAGAGAGAACTGCCTCATTGTCCAGCATGCACAGGTTGACCCAGAAGCCACATTTGTGGACATTCAGCAAATGTGTGTGGTGGCATTGTGGTCAGGGCCAAGATTAACATTTTATCACACATCACATGCTCAGAATGCCTGGTGTCACTTCACCTCCACACCTCCCACAAAATTTGTAGAAACTGTGTGGGAATATTCAAGCTACATGAGATGACTTACCGCAGGACACCTTCACCTATCTATCCATCCATCTATCTATCTAATCACACATTGCCATTAACCAGTTGTGCTTTCTCACAGAGGAACTTAACCCATACGTAAAAGGAAAACCCACACTAGGTGGGCACACTTGCCCAGAGCGGTTGGCAGCCCTACCCATAGCAGCCCAGTTGGGGATTAGGTGTCTTGCTCAAAGGTACTTTAGTCATGTCCTGTTCATTCAGGAAATCAAACCAGCAATGCTACGGTAATAAGGCTGGTTCCCTAACCTCCATAGATATATAGTGTGTATATAAATCTCCATCTATCTATCTATCTATCTATCTATCTATCTGTCTGTCTGTCTGTCTGTCTGTCTGTCTGTCTGTTTGTCTGTCTGTCTATCTATCTATCTATCTATCTATCTATCTATCTATCTATCTATCTATCTATCTATCTATCTATCTATCTATCTATCAGCAACATGCTTTTTGCACTCTCTATCAAAATTTAATCTTGAGACCGAAATGACTTGAGGCATCAAATATAACTTTAATGAGCTCATTCTACTGTTCCCATATATTAGTGTACAATGCATTTATCAAACTGTCACTTTTCATATAGCAATACGTCACATTTTGGTCTTATGACACATTAATTCAGAAGCTTAATGCAGGCTTCCTCATGAACGTGTTTAGAAAGAAGACTCCTATAATATATGCATGCAATCGAGCTCTGTTTGTTTGGAATTTATATGATCTATAAATGTTTAACACTTTTATGTGTTCAGTAAATATTCAGTTTTTCACTAATATTTCTGGATTTATAAATGTACAGATAAATAATTCCATAACTGCATCTTAAACACCAACATTCAGAAGCCTCTTAAAGCTATTATTTAGCTAAATGTATTTAATTGATCATTCAAAGAAGAGCAAACTATTTCCAAGCCACTTGCAGAAAACTGGAGAAAGAATGAAGCAGCCATTCAGTCGAAACAAATGGACTAAAGTAATGTATGCTTATTATAAAAATGATCAAATTTTATTAGAGGAAACAGATCAACAACTGCATCTTCCCAGCCAAAGGAACTAAAAGAAACGGAATGGAGGATGATTATGTGAGAGATATTACTCGGAGAGGGAGGGAAATGAGAGTGAGGCAGAGATAAAGAAAGGCGGAGATAAAGAACGAGATGGAAAGCAACAGTGACAGTTGCGCGGAACTAAACGTGAAAGGCTGCACTCAAAAATATGACCAGAACCATACAGCTCAGTCTAAATGAGCTGCAGCTGCTTCTGGCTCCCCGCTTCCCAGGGTGATGATGATGAGGTGTTGGGATGGGGCTTTCAAGGCCTTGTTATTTTCACAGGTTTTTTCCAGCAGGCACTGTCAGCAACACCACTGGAGCTAAATCGGTCCTATTATGTCTGTCTTTCTCGCCCAAAATCTCAGCTCTGAAGTGATATGTCAGATTACCATCCCCATGTTAATGATGCTGGTCCAGAACATTCTCTTTACTCTCATCTGCTTCAATCAATATCTCATATGCTGGGAAAGGGAGGCCGATGTAACAAAGACCCAATGCAGGTGTCAGTGGGAATGGAAAAGGCTGTTTAACACTGTGTACGAGGATGATAGGTAGAGTTTATCAGAGTGAAGCTGCTGATACTTCCAGTATATTAGCCAGTTAGCAGCTTCAGTGATACTTTACTGACAGTTTTCATAATGCTGTCTGAATGATGGCAGACATAAACCCACATAAACATTTAGAAACTTATATAGCATGTTGTAACAACTTACTTCGTAGCAGTCCAGTGAGTACAGTCAGTGTGTTTACATTTACATAATAATCTGACAACTGGAAATGATTTTGTTAGTAATACATTAACTACATTTACATGTACTTGAGTAATCAGATAATGGGGTAACTCCGGGTCTACGTAAGTCAGGCAGTAATCGGATTTCTTCTCTGCAACTGGCCAATAAACTCACAGGATAAGACGTAATGTAAACTTGACATGAGACAAAAACTTCATGCTGGGGCTTTTTTAAAACATTGACTCACTTTAGCAGAATATATGAAAATATCATCATGTAGAGGGACATTCTTCATTTCACCATAGCTGGTTTCAGCATCACTCTGAAAGAGTTTTGATGTCATCTTACATCAAACTGCTTAATTCTGGTACCGCATTCTGTTTTCACACAGCTGTAAACTGAGAGTCCAGCTATCTTTCTATATTTCTGCCAAATTAAAGTATTTTACATGAAATTAAAGTACCTTAAATGACCACTTGAATAATCAGATACCCAGAGAAATCGGATGATGATCAGATTATTATACACATTCAAATGATATATTGCTGATGACATGATGTAGCTCAAACCTTATCAACAAAATAATGAAACTCACTTTACCTAAAGACTCCAGTGAGTGCAATGGCTTAGATATTGCTCAGCAACCACCTGGAATACCATAGCAATGTCTAAGCAACTACAGGGGTTGTACAATGAAACTGAAACACCTGGTTTTAGACCACAATCATTTATTAGTATGGTGTAGGGCCTCCTTTTGCGGCCAACACAGCATCAGTTCGTCTTGGGAATGACATATACTGCGTCCTGCACAGTGGTCAGAGGGATTTTAAGCCATTCTTCTTGCAGGATAGTGGCCAGGTCACTACGTGATGCTGGTGGAGGTTCGTCCTTCTTGGTGGTATGCTGACATTACCCTGGATACCGTGGCTCCTGATACATCAGAAAGACTTGCTGTCTTGGTCACAGATGCGCCAGCAAGACGTGCACCAACCATTTGTCCTCTTTTGAACTCTGGTATGTCACCCATAATGTTGTGTGCATTGCAGTATTTTGAGCAGAACTGTGCTCTTACCTGCTAACTGAACCTTCACACTCTGCTCTTACTGGTGCAATGTGCAGTTAATGAAGATTGGCCACCAGGCTGGTCCAATTTAGCCATGAGACCTCCCACACTAAAATGACAGGTGTTTCAGTTTCATTGTCCAACCCCTGTATATGGGATACCATAGCAATGCCATAGCTTCATAGCTCTAGCAAAAACCTGTAACCTTACATTAGGTGATGTCAACTTGTTTTTAAAGTTAGTCACATGGTCACTGGCCTGTATTCGAATATGTGCTTATAAAATGTTTATGTGAGTCCATGTCAGTTCTCATGAAGTTTTAACCTTAGCCTCTTTGGCACGAGAAGCATGGTCTAAGGAGGACTTGTGCAATAGAGGAGCACAATAGTAGGGCTTTGTTAGAGGGAGAGCACTAACTGTGGCTTCAAGCTCAGAAATTGACAGAACATGAACATTCAGTGAACTCAGCTCCAAGACGTCTTCACAGCGCAGACGAATACCATTAATCACCCAGGGGTCGCAATTAACACCAATGACCTTGCCCTTGCCACTATGCCATTTACACTTAATGAGAGCTCTCCCTTTTTTAATCTCCCAAACCTTTCACCTCTACCAGCTGCTGTTTAATAAAAATGCCACTGGCTTTATTCAGTGCATTGCTATGCCACCTCAACTCAATTCGATTCAGTTTCAGTCCATTTGGCAGTTTAGTTCAATAAGTGACCAAAAAGCTTCAGTGACGCTCATTTGCATGCCACTTTGTTTAAGTACTGTGACCAAAAGTGGCTTAAAGCACTGATGACTTACAAGTAACACTTAACACCAGTCCTACCTGCGTCTGAACCAGTTGTGGCCCGTTTTTGACAACCACAGAACAGAGGAACCCATCACAGGTGCACCACCTGTTGGGGACAAATTGTCATCAGGTGACCTCTGCTGACAACATGCAGGTCCGGATGGGTTTTGTGAAACAACTCAAGGCCTCACAAATTGGAGGGTCTTCATATTCAACCTCGCTCACTAAAACAAGTTGCTGTTCCAATACATGCAAGGATCCATCATCCCCGTTCCAGGGTGAAATGTGTTTCCAGTGGCACTCACCATAGATTGCTTTGAGAAGGTTCTGTCCCCGTATTAAGGCCGTCATCCCCTCCGGTTGGACAGTGCAGTGGTCCACGAAGATGCCGTTCAATGCACTTCATATGTGGAACAATAATGTGTGTTATTTTGTGGACTTCAGGCTTTTAACTAATTCCAAAGCAGTGATTTTAGACTATGATTCTGGCCTTACGGATAACCACAGTGTGTCAGGATTGACTGCACTCTTATCCTGATTTGCTGGCACTCTTTACTTACAAAATGACTGCATAGTCCTGAGACGGACCACAAGCTGAATCCACAGTGTGTAGGGAAGTCTGGATGGATGGTGCAAAGCGACTTAGTACTTATAAGACAAAGGTCTTGTAGACTCAGGAGACCAAAGAAGTCCAGCATCTCTGGAGCAGAAGTGGCTAGAAATTAAAGTTCCTTGGAGTCCACATGAACCAAGTCATCTATCACCCGATCTTCTAACAGTCTACAGAGGAACAAGAGACTGTACTTCCTCAGGAAGCTTGAAACTGTGCCAGGTTAACTTTTAACCGCAGCCACCATTGAGCCTCTCTCACTTCATGATCCAACACAATGCAAATCGTGTGGTCAAGGGTTGGCCAGGGGCGGATTATTGTTACTGGACCTTCCCAGCCCTGTCCAACAGCTCGATTAAAGAAAGAAGGCCTCCAGCATGTGCAAGACGCAACCACACCCATGAATCCCCTTTTTGACCTGTTTCCCGGTATCTGGCAAGAAGAAACTGCACAGCGACAATACTCTGAGGGAGGAGTGTCTGAACATTGATGTGGCCAACATCCAGAAACTTGTCCAGTCCATGCCCAATCCAATTAGCTGTTATTGGTGCTTGTGGACGTATTATACGCATCAGGTACATTTTAGTCACAGGTGATGTATGTTTTGACTGGTGAGCTCATATGCAGTTACATAAATACATGTCGTATATGTATATGTATTAAATATATGCTAGTTAGTTATCCGTCATGACTGGTAATCATAACATGGCATTGGTCCATTCACACAATGGGGAAAAGAGGAAGCAGATTTTGTCAAATGATGTCAAAACTCAAGGTTTTGCTCCAGTAGCAGTGACCTAGGTCTAATCTTGGTCTGGGAAACTAGTCCCATGAGATCCTTCTGAGATCTAGCACATTTGGATGAAATGGTCATTCTCTATTTTTAGATGTGGGACCCAGCTTGACTTGGCTGGACTCACAGGACAGTCCACAGTCAGGATGTTTCATGTGTGCTTGGCCAGCCTAAAGCTCTTTTTTTTTAACATGAGCTCATTTGTGTGCTGGTGACGTGCTCATTCGGGTCTAATCCTGGAGAGCGATTATGGAAAGAGAGATGGCCTCCCTCCTCTGTCTCATCTGCCAGCCCTAACGCAAAGCGACGGGCCTGGTGCCCCGACATAATCAGAGACTCTCTAGTGGCTGCCATCTTTCAGAAAGGCCTAAGGGAAAGAAAAGGAGGAATGTGTGTGTGTGAGTGTGTGTATGTTTGCATACACGTGTATGTGTGTGCACACACTGGGGAGGCATGAGTGGATAATACGATCCTCCTGGTGCCCCGTGTGAGGAGCTCCTCAGCTCAAGGTTTCCGTAGGGCCTCATCATGGAGGCAGAACGTGCCTTAGTCTCTGTCTGAGACAGGGACACTAGGGAAAGGCTAACGGGGGCTACAAAGCAGTCTGCGCTGAAATAATGTGTCTGTTTATCGTCCAGGGAGGCTGAGGAATAGCAGCGAAGGGGCTTCCTGTGAGAGCTATGCCCTTTACAGACAGAAACGGTGCACCACTGCAAAATGGGAGAGGGCTTGTGGGAACCGGATGATGCTTTGTCTCGTGAGGAGACACGGGGCCCATGGAGACGCAGGAGAAGAGGTAAAGAAAGAGGGGGAGAGAGCGAGAGAGAGAGCAAAGCATGGGAAAACAAGAGAGAGCCCAAAGAGGGGACTTTATCACATACCACTCCACTACCGGAGACCCGGCAAAGTCAACCGAACGAGAACCAGACATGTGAAAGTGTGAGACACTGTAAAGTCATTGACAAGGTGTGGGCCTGCATCACCTACATCTGGGCTTGCAATTCAGGTCTCCACCTGGTTTTGGATCACTGCGGGTGATGACAGAATCAAAGCCCTGTTGAATCACCCTCCGTATCTGGAACTTCAGGCTAGGGCCGACACACTTCAGAGAGAGGCTCTGTGAAATATTATCAGCTGCAGGGCTCGCTCCTCAACCGCCACACCTGTTAACCTCATGTGCTAAGGTGTTTCGAGAGACGCTCAAACCACAGAGACGAGCGTGGATGGTATTTGGACCAGTCCTGTTAGAAATTAGTTTTCTAACTTTTCTATGTAGAGCATATTTTGAATTCTCAGCAAAATATTTGGACTGTAAACACAATATCTAAAGCGGGATAAATTTTAATACATCTACTTAATGAGCTATTGGAAGCAATGAGTTGGAAAACTCCATGCATGTTTTATAAAAACAAATGCAATCCCACCTACACTGTTCTCTGTGGTCTCAGGGGGTTTTTGCCTCAAAGGTCTCAGTCTAATTTCAAACCATCTTGCTTCTTCAGCTGGCAAATGTCATGTGCTAGCAGGACTAAACCATAAATTGCTCAGTTCAGCTTGTTTCAGAGTTCCTTACATTGTTGGCTCCTGTGATGCATGGTGTCCCACAAGGTTATGTAATTGGCCCACTATTTCTATGATAAAGGATTTCCATATCACTCAAAAAAGAGGTTTATACCTATCTGACTTTCTCATTACAATTCAAAACCAAAACCTGACAGCATGCCAGAGCTAAAAGTCATAAATACGTGATATGCAGCGCAGTATTTGTGACAGCACTTCAGCATTTCATATTTTAAGTGATGCTTTAAGCAAACACAATGAGCACTTGTTTTTGTGCATTTCATATCAAGGTTGACACTTTGTTAATCTGTTCAGTGCAAAAAAAGCAAGCAAGGTTGGCTCTAAATATGCAGGCACAGTACCTGGAGTGAAGTAATCCGGCATCTTCCCTTTGTAAATTTCATAATCCGTCTCCAGGAAGACGCAGAATATGACACGGTCGATCTGTGGGGATAAAAAGAACAAAATAATAAATAATAAATCACACACATATATTTAAATAGAACAAACTATATTACTCACAAGTAAAACAGTATAAACCTATTTTGTCATGTATTTATTGTCTGAGGAAATGAACCTTCTGTGTCTTCGAAAGATTCTGAAAGCGGTAAGGGGAAGTACAGTACACAGGTAAATGATGTAGTTAATGATGTAGTGATACCAAATGTAATGTATAGCTCTAATTAATGCATCATATGGTTTGTAACCCGTGTTTCCCTATTCGTTGAAATCCAGGCATGCTGCTGGACACATATGTGGCCATGGTTTAACACGGGCTGAAAAACATAATTCATATACTGTCCAGTCCTTTCTATTAGCTGGTATTAAGAATGAGAAATTAAACAAGGAAAACAATAGAACAATTGAAAACATAATCCTTAACTGTACAGAAATGCTTATTCAGATCTCTGTTTGTTTACACCGTGTTCTAATTTTCTGTCACATACTGGGTTATTAGTCATGTTTTACCTCCCAGCTCCCACATGTTTTTGGATTAGCATCACACTTATTGTGATTTCATTGCATCTATCATTTCTATGGCATGTGTAGTGCCACAGTATTTTGTGGCTTAGGCTACAAGTTTATGACCCATAAGTAGACTGTAGCTCTGAATGTTTCTTGTTTGCATTGTGTCTTATGATGTGAGACACCACTTAGCCAGCTAGCATGTCTATGCATTTAATTTTAATGGATTTTATTAATTACATTGAAAACAACACTGTATATTTGGCCAGCTTACATTTTTTGGATTCTAGACACAACAACCTCCAGGAAGTTATTATAGCTGTGCTTTTTGGTTCTGATTTAGAAACAGTAAAACAGTAAAACCAACCAACAGGTCCTGGATAACATTTACTATTTTACAGCTGAAAGCAAAAGATAAAGTAAAAATAAACCATAAAATGCTAAATGTAGCATAACTTTGCCTGTTTTATTTTGGTTTCCAGTTTGTAATTGTGGATCAAAATGTGTGTGTTCTTTTTAAACATAGTGCCAGTGCTGTCCTTTCATATTTGGTTCAAGTCAGTAATCAAATGTCTGAGCTGCTAGATCTGCCCTGATCAATTGTAAGTACGATTATTATGACATGGAAGCATGTAGGAGCAACAACAGCTCAATTACAACAAAGTAGACCATGCAAACTCTGGAGAATCATGCGTCACTAATTAACAGTATAATAAATAAATCTGGAATTGGCAGATTCCAGCAGAATGCGACCTACTGAATGCATAATGCCAATAGTAAACTTTGGTAGAAAAGGGATATTGATGCCTGAAGCCGTTTTGCAGGCCCCCTAGTTCCTATAAAGGGTAATATAAATGCTACAGCATACAAATACCTTTTCTATAACTATATTTCTTCCAACTTTGCAGCAACAGTGTTGGGAAGGCCATTCCCTGTTCTAAAATGATTGTATCCCAGGGCATGAAGTAAGGTCCATCAAGACATGCCTTGACATGTTTGGGAATTCCAATGCACAGAGCCCTGACCTCAACCCCACTAAATACCTTTGGGATAAATCAGTGCCTGGCATCTTTTGACAGAATTGGCACAAATTCTTAGAAACAGACTCTTATGGAAAGCCTTACTAGAATATTAAAGGCTGGTATAGCCCCTGAAAAGCTTTTGTGTGTGTGTGTGTTTGTTGGTCCATATGTATGTGTATATGTGTGTGTATGTGTATGTGGGGTTTGAATGGTAAGGCCCAGCAAGTTGCTATAAGTGTGATGGCCAGATGTCCACATACTTTTGGCCATGTAGTGCATGTTGGGCTGGGTAATTTGGTAAGTATTACAAAACATAGAACAAGACAAAATATCTACAATGGCACATCAGTCACACTGTGAAAGTGATGCTTAAGTCATGAAAGTCATGTTACTCAAAAAGTCAGGTTACTGCTGTCCTTCCTCATTTGTGATAAAGCTCCTGATGGGGAAACCGAATTCAAGAGTAGTTCTTTTTATCTGAGCTGAGAAAGAACAGCACCCTAATCCAATGAGTCATTCCCCATTCCAGACCACCTAGGCTGGCCAGCTCTGTGAAGATTTCAGTGATTACAGCCAGTATAGCAGGGAGCCGTGAACAACAATGGAAAATTGTCCTTTGTTCCAAGATCTCATAATGTGCTGAATCATTTGCAGCTTTCACCTCTGACACCCAAACCAGCCCTTCTTGATTACAGTAGAGCTGATAGTGACTCAACACTGTGCAGAAGAGAATGCAGCTGAGAAAAAAAAACAGTCAGACGATATGAGGACTGGATTATAGAGTGTGTAACGTTTTCCTGGATCCATTCTCTTTAGTTAAAATAGGTTGAGTAACTGCAGCCTGAACAAACACTTCTGGACCTCCTGCTACTGTTCTTATGATCAAAACTGGAAAATAAAACCCATTCACTTTCATTCATCTTGCACTGCTGCTTGCTATTACACTGTCAATCAACCAGTAGTATAAGGCTTGCTTGCATAATGAAAACAGCAGCAGTTATTAAGTGATCCTTCACACACTTTCGCTTTAAACACAACTCAAAACTTATTTGCTTAATTTGCTCATTTTCCTTTTTATTACTCCTTCATTTATGCCTGTTTGCATTCATTGTACTAGGCATTAGTAAATGTGGTGATATATGACTGGCCATAAATAGCCATAAATGCTAAAGCTCCATCTTTATAAGTAGAAAGGGAAAGTTAGTGAACGAACTTTAAGTTGGCTTGTAAAAGGTTGGTTATTACGTTAAAACGTTATAAAATAACTACCTTAAATTAACTGCCACTCTGCCACCTTAAATTCATGCCTACCACATTAAATGTCCTGCCACCTTAAATTCATTGCCACGTTAAATTCACTCCTACCACCTTAAAGTCCCTGCCACCTTAAATTTACCTACTTCATTAAATTCCCTTAACTTTGATGCCACCACCCCAAATATCACTTTTACTACTCTCTTAAATTCCCTCATACTACACATTAAATTCCCTGACCTTGCATTTCTTTAATGCATATTAACCCATAACTCTTAGCTGCCACCCCAATATCACTCTTACCACCTTAAATTCCCTCATACCACCTTAAATTCAATACTACCTTAAATTCACTGTTCCATATCCATGTTCCATATCCATATTCCAAACTCCATTGTTTTAGCTGACACTGCTGTGTGTCTGTGTGTCTTTGTGTGAGAGAGCACATTATTCGGGTACAGGACCTCACTTCCTGCAAAAATTACGAGGTTCTAGATTTTGAATTCCTCGACATTCCCGCCATTCATTTAAATATGGGCAAAAAAATCATAAGAATAAACGGCTTATGAACGAAAATGGTACGTGGGAATTCTTAGAAAAGCACAAGCACACTATTCAGGTATATGCAAAATTACATGGTTCTACGTCAACATTGTTCACATGAACATTGTTTGACCACTCAAGATGGACATGTCACATTGGAGAGGACATGAATGTATGTTTTGTACCTAGTGCAACCTATGGTAAACTAAGGTGTGGTTGATTCCACTGTCAACCACTATCAACTGCTGTTACGAAGGCAGTTATTACAATCTGTAAGATCAGCTCCAACAGGAATGGTCACTTAGCTGTGCCTACATAGATGCCACATGGAAATGCCTGACAGGACTTAATTTCAAGAACAATGGAATAAACAGTACTGGTACAAAACTGATTAATACAGCATAATTAATAACTCATGTAAATTATGAAGCCTTCTCTGAAGTCCCACAAAGCAATCATTGTTCCCAGAGTACCAAAAACCTTCTATGCTTATGGACCCCCGCCCAAAGTGGACCGACCGCTACTGCTGGTAGTTCACTGCTGCTAGTTTCAGTAGCATCGAAATGGTTGGTTTAACAACACCTCTACTGGAACTGCTCTTTCAAGTTTAGCCATGTGCTCTTCCACATGCTAACTGACAACTTGCATATTTCTTTTTCTGTCATGGTTTGAGAAATGAAAAACAAGTCATTCTTCTACCACTCTCTTGATCAGGCAAGCTTTCAAATTTTTCAGACAAATTCGCTGCATACTGGAAAGTTTTCCAGAGGTATCCTGGACATAGTTACAATTGCTTTGCTATAAAGGATCAACTGAATGAACCATTTTGCTACAGCCCCACCCTTACAAAGACCAGTGATGCATCTCTAGTTAATTTAAGAATGCCACAAGCAGTAGCTAACAGATTGTGGATGAAGCAGCTAAACAAGGAACTTCCCTATTTCCCCCTAATTGACAGCATAGCCTTAACTAGAGAAGTGAATTTCTTGAAGAAGTCACTGAAAAGTAAATGAAAGTGTGAGAGGAATGAGGGATGAATCACGACATAGAGGAGTGTGGGTAAATACTGTTGTGGATTAGAGTTTGAGGTTCTGACCTGAGTGAGTCAGTTTGCCGTTTGGTGGCTACAGGTTAAAGGAAACAACAGTGTTTAGGTAGGGATAAAATAAATGTGACTCTATGGGAGGGAAGAGTAATGGGGAAAAAAAGACAAATGGATGAGTAGGGGTCAGACCAACATTGAATTTGTGCTTGGGGGTCGGCCAAAATCTTGTCTTTCAGTATAGTAGACAAATGCACTCTTTTGCACCCCACTCGTTCGTAATGGAGAACAGTTTTTCCAAAAGCCAGCTGTTTTAAAAAGCTGTGTACGCACAACATTCCGGATCAGACTGAACGTTCCGGAATTTAAAGTGTCAATATCGCAAAAAGCAATCACAGAAATACTCTTCACCAATAATGATATTAATAACAATTATTATTATAATAACAATAACAAGAAGAAGAAGAAGAAGAAGAAGAAGAAGAAGAAGATAAGTAGAAAAAGTAGTAGAAGAAGAAGAAGAAGAAGAAGAAGATAAGAAGAAAAAGAAGAAGGTAAATCAGATAATGATAGTGTTGTGCATTGCACAATCATTATTAATACATTGATTTTCACCATAATTTTGATTTTGAGACATTCAGGGGGTCCAAGAAGTTTATTAAAGGGTCCAGGACCCCACCAAGATGCCTTGTATTTCGCATCTTGACTGCAGTAGTATGCAAAACTGACAATTATTTATAGAAATCCAAACTTTTATCTCCCATGTCACATTCTTCAGCAGTCAAACCCTAAAACCACTTTTGGGTTGAAGTCAACCAATCAGTGCTATTAATGGGAGTTTGAAAAACGAACCTGTCAACTGATCACTTAAGCAAAACCTGCTCTTCATACCAGAAACTCTGATTAACAAAGCTATAGAGTGCTGGGAAACATAATGAGAGACAAATATATATATATATTGTCGCTGCCCAGAGAAAAACAAGTTTCTCCCAAAAAGCAAATTCACAGGAGAGGCCACAAAACTCATTTAACTTTAATGCAAGTCAATGGAACCAGACTTTTTGCTAAGCTTTTTCCTAAGTCTTTTCTCTTGGTCCATTCATCATGAAATGTTCATACAGAGTAAGCCGCAGCTTTTGGGTTCAAATGATGCAAAGATTTTTTAAAAAATCAACAAAAATTTAGATGTTTTTCTTTGGACACAGACAATATGTAGGTATACAGGAGCGAAACAAGTGCCTTGATGTGAAGGCATCATGCACACAAATGCATCTAAATTGTACATTCAGTTTACTAAGACCGCAGCCTATCAAACAAACTGTGCATAACCCAACCCACTTGGCTTAAGCTTGTTGACTAATGAAGCCGTTTGCTAGTAATTATCTGTGGACCCGAGAGTGTGATGGCGGAGGTAAACATTCATTCTGTACATGTTGGAGGCTTGCATCTCCATCTAGCCACTATACCTGCTGTCATTGTTAAAGGAAGTCTCTCACCGATATGTCTTTTGATACGTATGTATGCCTTGTTTTAAAAGACAAAAGCTCAATCAATGCAGCGAGCTGCCCAAATCTTAGTAATTGAGTAGAATATGCAATCAGCCTCTTGGGTAATATCTCCCTATGTTTTGCGTGGCCTTCCCTATATTGCATATGCATGAGGAAGAAGGACGCATTTCTCGTTTTATGCACAAGGCCTGTAAACTGCATGATTAGCATTGCGCACCGATTTCGTACATGACGCACTAGCAGAATGTGCCCAATTTGCATCTTACACTGCTGTAAAAGGCTTAGAGCCTCAAACATTTAAAACGCTGTTCTGGGCTAACAAAACTTTTCCCAGGTACACAATAGCTGAACAATCAGTTTAACCGACAGGAATAAAACTTGGTGGAAAGCTTTGATGTCATGAGACATGCAAGTGATTCAAGTTTCACGCTCAGCCGTGCATGTGACGGGCTTAATTATGGTACCTGACTGACCCGACAGCCACGATTGTGGACATTCAGCGAGCAGTGATGCCCTCCATGTGTTCACGTCAGCATCAGTGGCAGATTAAGATTTTAATCCCTTGTTGATCCACAGTGGGGAAATTTAGTCTCCATCCATGAAGTGAAAAACCCACAAACACTCACTAGTGAACACACACTAGGGGGCAGTGAGCACACTTACCCGGAGTGGTGGGCAGCCCTATCCACAGCGCCCGGGGAGCAGTTGGGGGTTAGGTGCTTTGCTCAAGGGCACCTCACTCGTTACTGTCAGTTTAGGGAATCAAACCGGCGACCCTCCGGTCACAAGGCAGGTTCCCTTACCTCCAGCCCATGACTGCCCCCTCCATGTACAACTACATGGATGAAGACTATTACAATGGCTGCCCTTAACACCACATAAACTTGAATAGCAGGGGGTCATCTTCAGTAACGAGACCCGCTGTTGTCTTGGTGGAGGCGGCCAACAAATCCATGTGTGGAGGCACCGTGGTCAGCACCATGGTCACACGTCGACTGCGTCTCCACCCCAATGGCAAAATCAGCAGGAACTGCGTGAGAATGTTCAAGTAGTTTATCGTTTATTGTTCCTGGTAACCTTTATCCTCCTTTTGAATAGCAGTGCAATCCCACACTTCCTTCTGGGTGCAGATATTCTTATGATG
Source organism: Prochilodus magdalenae (assembly GCA_024036415.1). NCBI lineage: Eukaryota > Metazoa > Chordata > Actinopteri > Characiformes > Prochilodontidae > Prochilodus > Prochilodus magdalenae. The sequence goes on along the minus strand of JAMWET010001706.1, from coordinate 104,556 downwards.
ATGACTGTCAAAGGCAAGGTGTTCCCATACCTGTAATTGTAATGTAGTATTATGCTCATTATTACTATCATTATTTGGCCTTAGGACTAGATACTGTATGATCTTTGCACACAAACAAAGCTGTGCACTACAAGGCATCCAGGACAGCCAACACGTCCTACCCGTCAGCACTGCAACTCTCCTCTTATGCTACCTTAGGTATGCCGCTGTCTCCCACTGTGGAGGAAATAGTCCCACACAGTGGGATGGCGGATAATCGGCTTGCCGCACATTGCAATATTCCCAAACAGTCTCATAACAACCATCTTCACCAGGTCTGTGAGAGGAGATGGAGATTCCCACCGAGACGACTCGAGACTGAATGGTCCTCATGGGTAATGTACCACATGAGGATACAACACAAAGAAGCTCCTTCTCCTGCCTTGGCTTCCAGATGGACAGCTGTCTATTAATACTTTATGGCCTGGCCTTTGGAGTAAATGTGAGGACTTCGCTTTAGATGGGTAACATTTTTATTTTGTGAGGAGGAAAATGCCTCCGGGGGGTTTCTGTATCCATAAAGAGCAAGAGTGACCTCCTGATCTTTTTCTTCCCTCCTTCACCCCCTCACCCCGAATAGGAATGAGAGACAGCTTTAGGATGGCTTTGAAGTCCCAGGGCTTGGCCGAGGGATCCCTGTTGGACTGTCTGTCGGTCCCTTTTATTATTTATATATTTATTTATTAGATTCATTTCCTACACATTCATACGCCTGCTACATATTGCGCTCATAAAAATGGGTGGGTTTTGGGGCAATGTCATAGACAAATCAATTTTGGATACTTAAAAAAATATTTGATAACACTTTCTTGAAGATGTGCATGAGGCTACATGACACATACACACATCATCAATAGAATAACTGCACAAATAGCTGCACCAGAGGCAATCAACCAACAGGAATGAAGGGGGTAGGTTTGACCTTGTGAGACATGCAAATTATTTAATTATAATAATACATTTAAAAAAATTAGAATTAAAATAAATTACATAATACATTAATTAATTAATTGACTAAAATAAAATTAGAATTTATTTATATAAAGTATATAATATAAAGTATCTCCCGCTTGGTCACATAAACAAGATAAACAAGGATGGGTCTTTTCAATGGTCTGTTGTCTTATGTCATATTTCCAGAAGGCCTGGCGTCACACCGTCTCCACCCCTCCTGCAAAATCAGCAGGAACTGTACAAAAGTAATTCAAGCTTCATGGGTGTGATTAACGCAGAACACCATTAGGAACCAACCAGATGTCTGGCAGACTTCTGTATGTGTAGCTCAATAAATATTACCCATATCAGTCTAAATGTATCATCATTTTATGTTCCAGGTAACCGTTATCCTCCTTCCCAATAGCACTGCAATCCCACACTTCCATCTGGGTGCAGCTATTCTTTTAGCATTGAGTGTATATAAGCTTTTCATAACATCAAACATAAAATGATACCAGAAAAGTACTTCCAAGATCAGTATACTGGCAAGAGACAAGTCCTTGGCCATGGAGGAAGCAGCAAAGGCGGAGTCTCACCCTGACTGATAGCTGGGAACCTATGGGAGGGTAGAACTGCTCAACCTTACTCAAGTATCTGAATACCACCACCAATCAGGCAGCCTCGCAGCTGCAATGCAGTCGCCAAAGCTGCCAGTCCGAGCAGCTTGCCCAAAAGGCCTTGTAGCTATGATGTGCCGTTGCCTCAGGCAGCCACAAAGCTGCTTTGTACAAGCCGCACGCATACAGCCAAACACTACTGTTCTAGGTAGTCACATAACTGAAGTGAAGCAAGCATTTGGACCAGGTTGCCATGTAACTGCATTGTTCCAGGAAGCTTCATATCTGCAGTGTAGTGTCGCAAACACAGTTGAACACCATTGCTACAGGAAGCTTCATATCTGCAGTGTAGTGTCGCTAATACAGCTGAACACCGTCAGTCCAGGAAGCTTCATATCTGCAGTGTAGTGTCGCTAATACAGCTGAACACCGTCAGTCCAGGAAGCTTCATATCTGCAGTGTAGTGTCGCTAATACAGCTGAACACCGCCAGTCCAGGAAGCTTCATATCTGCAGTGTAGTGTCGCTAATACAGCTGAACACCGTCAGTCCAGGAAGCTTCATATCTGCAGTGTAGTGTCGCTAATACAGCTGAACACCGTCAGTCCAGGAAGCTTCATATCTGCAGTGTAGTGTCGCTAATACAGCTGAACACCGTCAGTCCAGGAAGCTTCATATCTGCAGTGTAGTGTCGCTAATACAGCTGAACACCGTCAGTCCAGGCAGCAGAGTAGTGGCAATGTAGCACCAATCAAGGATTCAGCACCGGCAGCCTTGGAGCTGCTGTCTAGCTTTGCTCAGCCCAAGCATCTGGACAACAGGGCAGAGTTATACTCAGTCACGATTTCGGTTGATAAGCGGCAGCACAGTGCACCAGTCTACTTACAGCAGAACCCACACGCCCCAAACAGCCAACAATCACTAGTGAACCAAAAATGAATGAATCCTATATAGGGTTGTTCCAGCAAGCAGTTGTTGAGACACTTGCTGAGGTGAAATGACATCACAACTGGCAAAATGTTTACGTAGGTTTATGTCTGTTGGGCATTTCTAGGTGTCACCTAGCCTTATGACGTCGGTGTTCCTGAACTAGCTGGAATTTCATTAAAGAACGAGCTTTGTACAAGTGTGGAGGACATTCCCAACCTGATACCATATGTCCAAGTAGGAACCTCTATTTGTTAGAGTGCAGGAAAAAAGAGCTATGCAGACTGATTGGAAAATGCACAGTTCACACGAGAAGAATACGCGCTCAATGACACACACTATAAATATGATGTATGAACGGCCTATGCAGTGAGCCAGTCAATCAAGCGTGCAATGAATTGGTTCAGTGATTGCAATTCAGCTCGTTTCATCTGTGAAGCTCTTTCTGAATCAAAAGGTGCATTGAAACTGTTCTCCTAATGCCATTCACCGACTGCCTGTGGATATACTGTATGTGTTACATGATGTCCAGCCCACACGTGTAATAGTGTCTGTAAAGTATATAAATCGACAAATCTATTTTTCAGGGGGCTCCAAAAGGAAGTGCAATGCATGGAGACACCAGACAGGGGCCAAATCTAAGTATTTTATATTTTAGATGATTCCTTCTGGGTTAGGGTACACACACACATATGTATATATATATATATATATAATCGTTGCTGTCCAAAGGAAAACATGTATCTCCAAAATGGCAACTTTACAGAAGAGGACAAAAACCTAAGTCAATGGAACCAGACATTTTTCCAAGCATGTTTTGGAGATTTCTGTTGATCCATTCATCATGAAATGTCCACCCAATATAAACAGCAGCTCATGTGATCAGATGATGCCAAAAAATAAAAATCGATCAAATTGGAGATACATGGTTTTCATTGGACAGTGATGATATATATATATATATATAGATAGATAGATAGATAGATAGATAGATAGATAGATAGATAGATATACTAAAAATACATAAAATAAAGAGTAAAATAGTATATGACAGTGTCTAGTTAAGAACACCACATATCTAATTAAAGTAACGTTATGGAAAAAAATGGCCATAAATATAGCAGCTACAAATCATTTTCATGGTACCATGGCTTGTAACAGAATGATGGAGAACGACGTCCCTATCTTTGCTACTCTGGTGCTGGAATGTCTGCTATAGAGCTATGCAGGAGCTAGCAAGAGAACTCAAGACCTGTGCAACATTATACAGCACCACACCGGAACACCAGCAGTTTTGGTTTGTCAATGAGGAGGGCTCAGAACCAAATAAACAAGTATCCACAACAGTGCTGTAAAAGTTACACTCCACAACTGTAGGGGGAGCCCAAGAGCAACAAACACCAATCTTTCATTATGCTGTTTAAAGTACACAAGTACAGTTTCTATTAAGGAGAGCTGTGAGGCTGCTGTGACGAACAGCTAATAAGCCTCCTTAATATAACCTGCTTATCACAATATGATAATTAATACGACGTTATATGGATGTTCATTTTTCAATATTTTGACACCCGTTCTGAGAATTAACAATAACGACATGACACAGCATTATATTACTGAACAGAATCTGCCCTGCATTTTTACGACACGTTTATATGTCAGCGTTATGCAACAGTAAAGTTCAAGTGGTGACACTTTCCTTGAGGGATATTTTTATAACACATTCATAACATATTACACCTGATTGTCTAAATCTACATTCATATATTTTACGTGTTTTACAAAATATTAATAAGGAGTACATGTTCTTTTGCCGAGAAGCATTTTTCAAAATAAAAGTCATCATTTATTAGTTTGAAAAGCTATATTATTTTTTACATTGCTTCATTTCTGGACAGACAAACTAGAAATGGCTTGGGTTTATCTTTTTGGACACAAAGTGCGTTGACACTTAGTCTAGACTTTATTTTAATTATGTTTCTTATGCACTTGTATTTTGTACTTTGCTATTTCTTTCTTCTATTTACTTTTTGTCTTCTTTAAAAAATATTGTGCCAGAGGGTTCATCCAGCAGTCTACACACTGTTACGGAAAATGTTAGTACCAATATACACTCATCATCAAAAGAGTAGTTGCACAAATAGTCACACCCAGAAGGAATCAACCCACAGGAATGAAACTTGGTGGGTAGATTTGACATCTTGAGACATGATTCAAGTTTCACAGTCGGCCGCACATGTGATGCAAGCAAAGATGGACCTTATTGGTACCTGTACCTAACCTGTACCTCACTGACCCAACATCCATAATCATAAACATTCAGAAAGCAGTGATGCCCTCTATGAGTCATCTGTTAGTGCTAACACCAGTGGCAGATGGCTGCATGGCACAGGACTATGTGCACACAGACCTTATGGTAACACCAACGCCGCCAAAGAGTGACTCAGAATGGCAGCAGTCATCTTCAGTGTCGAGTCCAGCTTTTGACTTGGTGGAGTGGAATGACCATTGAATATGTGGGTGAAGGCACCATGGTCAGGATTAACAGTTTGTCGTCATGTGTCACATGTCCAGAAGGTCTGGTGTCACTCCAGCTCCACCCCACTGTGTGAGAACAACCGCATGAGATGGATTATCACAGGACATCATTAGAAACATCTACAGCTTCATGCTGGCATGTTGCGTTAGCCATACTGAGGGACACTACTTCTGTATGTGTAGCTCAATAAATATTCTCCATATCAGTCTACATTCATCATCATTTATTGTTCCTGGTGACCTTTATCTTCCTTCCCAATAGCACTGCCCTCAGACTTCCTCCTGGCTCCAACTTTTCTTTTGATGATAAGTGTAGTTTGTGAAAGCAATAAACGAGGACTTTTATTTTGAAAATGTCTCTCCATGTCAATATCATGTGAAACATGTATACTTTGTGAACTTTGACTTAAGCATTAATGAATATGTGATGAACAGTTTATGGAAGATGTTATGAATGTGTTATGTAGACACCCTTCAAGTAAAGTGTTAGTGTTCAGGTGAAGTGTTACCAAACATGCCCGATAGCTACATTAGCCTCAAAGCTCCAGTGCATGATTAAAGAAGCACACAGCAGACATTAAACATGCCTTGCCTGATGGACTACATTTGGGGTTTGTGGTTTTAGGAAACAGTCGCCCACCTTAAAAGTCTATAATGCCTAAAGCCAAAAACTGAGTGAAAGGAAAGCAAGCCAGCTGACATCTCACTTTCCCTCCAGTTCCTCCACACTGCTCTCCAATGACACACTACAGCAGTGACTGAGAACAAAAGGAAATGTGAAAACACACGAGCGCCACACATACACGTACACACATCTGAAACATCTCCCACTGGGAATATGGCACCACCCTCCCCTTTCTCTTACTCTCTCTCTCTCTCCTCAGGCATGGAGAGACAGGCTAGCCGTGAGGAGACTGATCACGGAGGTCAGTCACGCCTTACAGATGAAAGTGCGTCACCGTGGAACATCTGCGCCTCAGGCAGAGCCAAACAAAAAAGAAGGCTCTCTCTCTCTGCCCTTTTGGCCTCACTGTCCACATGTCCAGGGGTGGTAAAAGAAAGCCTTTACTGAAGAACGGATGGTTAGGAGGTGAGCGGAGATTTCAAGCGGGTGACAAGACCTAGAGGCAACCTCGGGCTGTTGCCTGGCCGTAGTATGTTGTCGTCTTTAAAGGGCCCAAAATCTTCAGTATATATGTATGTATATATATATATATATATATATTTTTTTTTTTTAATTTTTTTTTTTTTCAGTTTTAGTTTACTTTGGTTTGGTCTGAAGTCAACCACTGTTACACCTCTCTTTATGTTAGGAAACGTTTATGTAAATGAGGTCTGTGCTGATTGGCTGAGCTGATTTGAGCCTCACTTGAAAAGCAGTCCAGGCTGAACCACGGTACTGTCATATTAAAATCATGGTTTAGTTTTCTATTATTATTTTTTTCACATTGTTTAGCAGTTTATTTTTTTATCATTGTGTTTTAAATTAGCATTTTTAAAATGGTAAAAACTTAAATAAAATATTAATTAAATAATAATATAATTAACAAATATTAATAATATTGATAATAAATTATAATTTGCAATTAAATTTTAAAACACCTGCAATATTACATTTTTGAGGATTTTTGTGTTTGTTTATTTATTTTTATTCATTCATTCATTCATTCATTCATTCATTCACATATCTGCCAATTTATTTATTTATTTATTCAGTAACACTTACTAAATATTGTTAATGAAAATGAGCAGAACTGATATACTACTGCAATGCAAAAGGGCATATATATATCTTAGTTTTTCAAGTATGAGCCACACAGACTTTGCGAGGGGTGAATAGCAGATTCTGAAACCTTCATGTCAACCTTCCTGACAGCCATGAAAAGAACAGAAACAGTGTTCAGGGTGTCGGCAGTAACATTTCCTATCACTGTAGCATGAAGGGATGACTAAACTGCTGTAGTCTGATTCATTAATTACTACAAATTAATTATTACAATTTACTAATTGTACTAAACCGCTGCAGACTGAATGATAAATTCCGAATGAGGTGTTTGCACTGGTTAAGGTGGTTAATTAGTAAAGTGTACTAATTAATTTGTCCTAATTAATCAATTAAATACTACAAATCTGTTTAGTATGTACTTAAAAATGCACCACTCACTGGTAAGGAGAGGCAGTAAACACCAGGTTTGAATTCGGTTTTGCAGAAAGAAATAGTGCTGACTTCTCAAAGGCCACCTTCACAAACTGGCTGCCTTCCAGCTGAAAGAGATGAGCTGAAAATGTTCAGGTTCTTTTAAGCATTTGATATACAACCTAATTTAATGTAGCAGTAAAACATTCTGGCTCGCAGGCTCAGGATCACCTGGACACTCCAATGCCAGTGTGCTATGTAGGAGAATGCGGAATCTCCATTAAAACTTGGTTTTAAATTTTTGTATGCTGTGCGCCCCATTGTGCCATATTTGGTGTGTGGCAGCCTCTAGATTCCATACATTCTTAAAATAAAAGTGGCAAAGACGGTTCTTTTTTTTGTTTTTGGCTCTCCTAAGAACCTTTCCCTAAAGATCTAATAGTGGTTCTTCTGTAACATCACCCAAAACCACTATACCTGGGAGAGTGTGTGGACTAAAGAGAGGGCAATACTTTACGAGTAACGAGTACACAGCAAAAAGTAACATTCGAAATCCTGACAAGTCATAACATTAAACATGACTGCATCTGTCATGACAATGGCCTGTAATGGTGATGTGACACTAGTATATGAATCAAATCTGCCATAACAGTATATGACAACATGATTTATGGCATGGCTATGTCATATGTGAAAATGTGCAAATGTCATCTTTACAGTGTGAATAACGCCTATAGAAATAAGCTTCTATTACCATTTATGTAGGGTTATGTCAGTTGTCAGGATAAGCGTATACAGGTGTCATTAACCTTATGAACAGTACCGTATAGTGAAGCACTACTAAGTGTTACCTTGTTATTACTGTTACTTCACCACAGCATTTAAATATAATTATTTACACATAGTGGTGACACTTTATATGATGACTGTAGTTATAAATGTGGTTATAACATGGTAGCAATGCTTTGTAAGCTTACTTATAAGCTGTAATAATGCCTCAAAAGTATATAATGAGTACTGTAATTAATACTTTGGACATATAAGCATGTTGTAACACAAGCATCACTCTCCATTATAGAGTGTATATATATATATATATATATATATATATATATATATATATATATATATATCAACGTTATCAACGCTTTGTTCATTCACTGATGGTATGGGGTTTGAGTGCATGGGCAGCTTGCATGTATGAAAGGCACCATTAATGCAGAGAAACTATGTTCAGGTTCTAGAACAACATATGATTAGACGTCATTTCTTTCAGGGAAGACCCTGCATTTTTCAACAAGATAATGCCAGACCACATTCTGCAGCAATCACAACATCATGGCTACGTAGGAGAAGGATCCGGGTACTGAAATGGCCAGCCTGCAGTCCAGATCTTTCACCTATAGAGAACATTTGGCGCATCATAAAGAGGAAGGTGCGACAAAGAAGGCCCAAGACGATTGAACAGTTAGAGGCCTGTATTAGACATGAATGGGAGAGCATTCCTATTTCTAAACTTGAGAAACTGGTCTCCTCTGTCCCCAGACGTCTGTTGAGTGTTGTAAGAAGAAGGGGGGATGCCACACAGTGATAAAACTGGCCTTTTTTGGGATTTGTTGACGCCATGAAATTTTGAAACAACATATTTTTCCCTTAAAATGATACATTCTCTCAGTTAAACTTTTGATCTGTGATTTGTGTTCTATTCTGAATAAAATATTAGATGTTGGCATCTCCACATCATTGCATTCAGTTTTTAATCACAATTTGTTTAGTGTCCCACTTTTTTTGGAATCTGGTTTGTATATATATATGTATATATATGTGTGTGTGTGTGTGTGTGTGTGTGTGTACATATATACATATATCAATTACAAAGCACAAATGATTTATTTAAGTATTATTACACATTTTATACCATAAATAACACATTTGTTTCAATGTCTTCAGATGATGTTAACATTGGAGAAATATGACTGGTTTATTACTGCAATACAAGACACTTTTCATCAAATAGCTGCACTTGTACTTTGCGAATGTGCTAAGTGCGGCTTCTAAAGCCTGAAGCTCTCATTCATGCAGAACAGCATGCATCTGTTCTTTTGCCATGAATATCGACAACTCCAAAAGGGCATGGTTTCAGACTCCTTCGCCTCCAAGAGCATAAAATCAGAGATGCCATTAACCCGGGTCAGCCCCGAAATATACGTACGCATGTCAATCTCGTAACAGGCTGGGCTGAGAGGACCCTGGTCAAAATCCTATCTCACCCAGGTGGCCTTCATCAGCCCAGACGACCGCTCTTCAGAGAATGAACCCAAAGAGAATGAAGTTCAGTAGCTGTAATCTATAGGCAATGTACTGATTACAAAGGTTAATGGACATGCCAATAAGCAAGTTTCAGATAAAAGCAGCAGAAATAAAACAGCTTTGCTAATGCTTTTGTCGATGATGTACAATATGAACAATACCGGCCAATTTGCTGGGCTCTGTATGGCTTATTGAGATGCTCCTTCATTCACCGCCTGTATTCTCACCCTTCTACCCTCGCACTCTTTCATGGCTGAAGTGTGCTAATTTATAGCACGCCGCAATTATCTTCCACATAGGCGCACACCCGTACACGCTGTAAGGCAAGGCCACCTAGTGTCTTCCTCAGCCTGCTAAAAGCTGCATAATCCAATAACGCTATCAGCTTCTCTGCCTCAGCCGTCCTCGCTGAGCCTCGCACTTAATATGTCAGCCACCAGCAAGCTGAGGCTTTACTTTCAATTGGAATTTTTTAAGGGATCAGAATCCATTTCCCATGAACCATAATAAACCTCTAACTTTTGTGCAGAGAGAAACACGGAACAGGTACACGGTGCTATAGCTTCTTCTAATCGAATTTCATTTCGTGTATACGGTGACAATATTACACTTACATGGTCGAGTTTCAACCATGATGAAGTTCTGTAGGTAGGCCGGTTGAACCTCCAACATCTTAAACAACATGATAAGTCTGTTCAGAGTTGACACCAAAGCTATTATTGGATGCCAGCTGTTAACATATGGCAGTACATAATCGTTGCACTAATAAGAGATTCATTCAAGTGGTGTGGTGGTCTCTGTATAGGTGGGAATACTATACGTGGTATAAGCCTGCAAGTCAATATAACATCATGACAGTTATTAAGTAAGAAAGCTAAATTAGCCAGGACCCAACAACGAGTGTGAACGTTTCTTACACACTCATCATCAAACGAACAGTTGCACTCTGAAGGAAGCTTTAGATAGCAGTGCTATTGGGAAGGAGGATGAAGGTGACCAGGAACAATGAATGATGATACATTTAGACTGATATGGGTAATATTTATTGAGCTACACCTACAGAAGTAGTGTCTCTCAGTATGGTGTAGGGCCGCCATGTTTGTTAACTCAACATGCCAGACATCTCAGCATGGAGTTGTAGAGGTTCCTAATGGTGTCCTGATAATCCACCCCATGCAGCTTGAATACCCTCACACAGTTCCTGCAGATTTTGCGGTAAGGGTGGAAGTGGAGTAATACCACACCATCTTGACATGTGACGTGTAACAACCAATCATTCCTCTTGGCACTGACCGCGGTGCCTTCACACATGGATTTGTTGGACGTGTCCACCAAGACAAAAGCTGGACTTGTCACTAAGGATGACTCATTGCCATTCAGAGTGACTCTATGACAGTCTGGCACAACACCACCGCAGTCTTTGGAGACGCTGAAATGGTGTTAATGGCAATTGTTGTGCAGCCATCTCCCAACAGTGCTGGCACTAACGGGATGACTCATGGAGGCATCACTGCTCGCTAAATGTCCGCAATCATGGCTTTTGGGTCAGTCAGGTACAGTGATAAGGCTTTGTTACATTACATGGTTGTGACTAAAGTAGATAGATAGATCGATAGATACTTTATTGATCCCAGAGGAGAAATTCTAGAAACACACAATACGGACGGAGCTACTGGAACAGGCAGCCAATCGCGTCTGCGCCGGAAGTAGATTCTAACTAAACTGAACTGAACTGAACTGAACTGAACTGAACTGAACTGAACTGAACATTTATGTAGCTACTGTAAGCTTCATGTATATTCTCAAATTTAAATACAGATTTTCAGACTTTTACACACATTTATGTCAAAGCAATCAGATCTTATCAGTGTTTATCATTTTGGTACATGAAACTAGATAAAAAAAAAGTAGTTGACTTCAGGGAACAACATAAAACTCTAATAAACTATGTAACATGGACCTTGAGCTGGACCTTGAGCTGGACTTTGATGTGGAGTTGAGTTGAGTTGAGTTGAGTTGAGTTGAGTTGAGTTGAGTTGAGTTGAGTTGAGTTGAGTTGAGTTGAGTTGAACTGAACTGAACTGAACTGAACTGAACTGAACTGAACTGAACTGAACTGAACTGAATTGAACTGAACTGAACTGAACTGAACTGAACGGAAATGACTTGCAAACTCTGGTACTGTGTCAGATCTGCCTTAGCTGCACCAAATTTAGTTCCACCCAACTCAATTCACAAAGAACAAAGCAGCGGAGAAGAGTCAGTAATCTTTCTTTCTTTGCCAATTCATTGTATCACAAAACCAACAGACAAATGACAACAATGACTTTAAAGCAATGCCATCTCTCCACGTCGGAAGCGAATCCTGTGAAAGTGGTAAAGCGTGGCTCCGAGTCATTTAGCCATATTGTGAAAGAATAAACGCCCTAGAAATAAAAGGTTCTGAAAGGCCCGGCACTAGAGGCTTGGTTTGAGTGGAAGCTCATGGTGAGAGGATTAAAGAAAGCACGATTTGGAAAGCACGATCTGTGCACGCCACTCGGCCATGATTGAAGGGCCACTGCTAAAGAGCAGAGACACTGGGAGATCAGCTGCATTGGAGCTGGCAGGAGGACAAGAGAGATAAAGAGAGTGAAGACAGGCTGCACGTGAATGCGTCTCCACTGAGCTCATCAGACTTCAAAACGCTAACTGATTTGTGGCCAAAGACGGCACGCTACACTACTCCAACTTATAGAAACACTCAGTGTGATCTCTGAGGAATTGGCCGAAGTTATAAAAGGCTGACATTATGTTGAGCATAGCTGCTACCCTTACATAAGAACATCTAAGATGTCCCAGTGTTTGACAGAGGTACATACATTATATGGCCAAATGTATGTGGACACCACTTTGTTCTAATTCTAGCTATAAAAGTATATTTTAGCCACATCTGTTGCTAACATGTGTATAAAACTGGCAAACGTTCTCAGTCGAGTGGGCCATGCCGAAAAGCTCAGTGACTTCAAATGCTTTGGGTTTGTGAAATTCCGCCCTGCTGGATCCTTGTCGCTCAACTATAAGTATTATTACTGTGAAATGGAAGTGTCTACAGTTCAGCCACAATGCAGGGCTGGCTGGTGCTGAAGCATCTAGTCTTCTGTTGCTTCACTAACTGCAGGGTTCCAAGCTGCCCCTGAAAGCCACATCAGCACAATAACAGTGCATCTAGAGCCTCGAGCCATGAAATGCGTTTCCATGTCCAAGCAGCTGCACACAAACCTAAGATCACTGCGCACAATGCCAAGCATTGTCTGGCATGGTGTAAAGCACATCGCAACTGGACCTCAGAGCGGTAGAAGCATGCTCGCTATCCCGTCTGGCTGATGGACAAATCTGGGGCAAAATCCGGCCGTGCCCCTGTGCACAAAGCGAGGTCCATAAAAACACAGTTTGACAAATTTTATGTGAAGGAACTCCAGTGGCCTGCACAGAGCCCTGACCTCAACCCCACTGGCCAACTGAAATCGATTTCCAGACAGCCTTTCTTATAAGTGCCTGACCTCACAAATGCTGTTTTGAATAAATAGGCACACATTCCAACATACAGACTCCAAAATGTATGGTGATAGCCTTCCCAGAGGAGTGGAGGCTGTTATAAAGGGGGGCAGCTGTATATTAGTAGTCCTTGGTTTTGGAACAGAATGCCCAACTGAGTCACTTAGGGTTAAGATGTCAAGTGTCCACATAGTCTTGGCCATTTAGTGTATACAAATGAGTGACCAATGTAGGGAGGATCTATAGAAATGAGGGAATCGTTTATCAAGAGCAGATGCTTCAATGCAGGATGATAATTTAGGAATACATATCTTATCCTGGTCCGTTATGTGACCAAAAATGACCAGACCCAGCTGGTGTCAATTTGGAATCTTAAAAGATCTGTTACTTTGAAAGAGGCTTCATTCTAAGGCCACAGATGGCAGGAGCTTCAGTCAGAAAGACTGATCAACTGGAAGATGGGAAGAAAGTTGGAAATTGGAGTCAAAAGTGCATATTCAATGACTGTGATGTTTGTGCATTAGTGCCACAGAGGAAAACCAAGTGAGCTACTGACTGAGGATTTCAAGGTTGGAAATGCTAGATAGATAGATAGATAGATAGATAGATAGATAGACAGATAGATAGATAGATAGATAGATATCAACAACATATCCCACACACGTATCCCAAAGACGAATGACCATTTGAGGGTTCAGTGGTATAAAAACTATAGACACTCTGTAACGACTGGTTGCTGTGGGCAAATGCTCCCATGAACAGAGATGCACAATGACGAATAGCTACTTGCCCTGTCCTCCACAGAGAAACCATGCAGCAGACAGCCAGTGTAGTGTAACAAAGACAGGCAAGGGAGCATACTACTTACTGCAGTACATTTACATTTCTGGCATCTAGCTGACGCTCTTATCCAGAGCGACTTACAAGGTTAACCATATTACTGGTAGGCCAATGTAGTGTTAGGAGTCTTGCCCAAGGACTCATATTGGTGTAGCACAGCACAGTCACCCAGACCGGGATTCGAACCCCAGTCTCCCACACGTGGTGGTGGCTACTTGGCAGGTAGTGGTGTTATCCGCTGAGCTACACCAACCACTATACAGCATACTGAAAGCTATGTAGATAAACTATGTACACAATATTTATTTCCCTCCTACCAGGCCTTGGCACAACCAGGCGTGAGCAAAACAGGCGATTAGATTGTTTTTGATCTTGAAGTTGTCCCTCTGTTCATTTGCACTAAAGTGCTGGCCACATCTAAATATTAGGTGAGGCCAATCATTCTCCGAGTAGAGAGCTTTTGAGCCATTTCCTGCCATTTGTGCTGCACACAGAGGAATCTGGCTTTCACATTTAACCCACCCGTGAAGTGAAACACCCACATACACACACTCTAGTGAACAGACACACTAGGGGACTGTGAGCACAGTTGCCCGGAGTGGTGGGCAGAGCTATCCACGGCGTCCAGGGAGCAGTTGGGGCTTAGGTGCCTTATTGCTCACAGGCACTTCAGTCATTCCTTCCAGTTCAGGGAATCGAACCATAGTCACAAGGCTGGTTCCCCAATCTGCAGCCTACGACTGTCCCTGAGCCTGCAATCAACCAGCACACACTGTCTGCAGACTATCTGCCTGTTTTAGTAAATCTACCCTGTATTGTCTGATGTTTTCAGGAGGGTAAACCTCAACCAAATCAACAAGTCTTGTGACTTCTGGCTTGGCTTGTGCAAACATCTGCAAATATGCAACTGTGCGACTCTGATGAAACACCTCCCGCAAGGATGTAAACGTCTGCAAAGCTGTAAAACCGGATCTCTCGTAGTCAGCACACCTGGCCACGCGGCGTTCATGGTCACAATGTATTCTCGCCGTTTTAATACAGTTGACCGTTATTTGACTGCGACTGTTGCCAGGGGGCTGAAAACGATGTGCAGGTGCAGTAGCTTTCTCTTGGCTGACTTTTGGGTGATCTGTCACCGGCAGGCACCCATGCTCATAATTACATGGGGTCGGTGCCAGCGAAGCTGTGACGCGCTAGCTTGAGCACGCACACGCCTTGTTTCCTGCAGGAGCAACGACTGGCGGGTGTGGGTTGTGCCTGTCTTCCACAAACCTGTAATTCAACACCTTGGAATATTGTGAACCGAGATTCCACCCCGTTACACACAGCAGAAACAAACCAGAAACAAAAACAAGCGTAGAATGAGCTCATTTCAAATGTGCTTAACCAGTAAGAAATGTTTATGGTTTCATCTTCAGAGATTTCGAAACCAGAAATCAATGGACCCATTGTAAATTAATGTAAGTCAATGTATGTTAATGTACAGAGGTGTTTTCATATGTGACACTGAAACATTATACTACAAGCTGCTGCACAGTTTGTATCGTTCATACTCTAGTCTTCCATAAGTGGGCACAGATTATTCCCGATCCAGTAGTGATGCTGAGGTGAACACTCCAGCAGCACTGCTGTGTCTGATCCACCCACACCAACACAACACACACTAACACACCACCACCACATCAATGTCACTGCAGTGCTGAGAATGATCCACCACCCCAACAGTACCTCTTTTGTGGTGGTCCTGTGACCTTACCCTCTTCCAGCAGGTAAGCAAGCCCTCCCTCTCCCCATCACCTAACCCCGTGCTAGCATATAGAGGTGCTGCATTAGTGCTGCTCTTATAAATATGTTATGATATGGAAAAACAGGACCTAGCTAGAGGATGGAACTTGGTCCCATCCCAGAAGGAATCAACCGACAGTAATGAAACTTGGTGGGTAGTTCTGATAATGTGATGCAAAAGATACAAGTTCCATGCTCTGCTGCGCATGTGGCATAAGTAAGAGCAGGCTTCATCTCTCTACTAGGCTGAACACGACTACGGACAATGAACAAGTAGTGATGCCCATCATGATTCACCTTTCACCATTGGCAGTCGGCACACAGAACGTTACAACGACTACCCTTAACACCATGTCAATGCTGCCAAAGACTGCAGGGGTGTCATGCTAGACTGTCATGGAGTGCCGCTCCGAGTTCCGCTTCTTCTTGGTGGAGATGCTCCATGAATCTGTGTGTAGAGGCACCGTGGTCAGTGCCAAGATGAAGGTTTGTGTTATCACACGACCCACATCCAGAAGGCCTGGTGTCTCTCCACCTTCAACCCTACCACACAATCTGCAGGAACTGTGTAAGTATATTCAAGCTACATGGGATGGACAGCAGGCATTGCAATCTGACACTTCCCACTGGGTGCAGTTATTCTTTTGACGATGAGTGTAAATGTTGTACTGCTAGTGCAAACCTCCTTGCCGAGACCAGCGCACCACTTTGTTATTGATTCAGCACCACTTGAGATGTTGGCCACATGAAAAGAGAAGAGTGGTAGAAAATAATGAATACACGTAGTTTCCTTTTCTCCTCACCTGGAAATGGGTGTTGCGTGCATAAACAACACTGTGACAGCCGATAGTGCGCGCTTACAAACACAAAAGAGAAAAGCCTCGGAGCTTTGTGCTCCGACAGAAAGCTAGCTCATAAACGCATGATGTGAAGTGATGAAGCGTGTCCTCCCTGTCAGTAGAGAGAGGGAAAGAGAGAGAACGAAGGGGGAGAACGAGAGACAGCTAGAGAGAAAGGCAGAATGCCCAATGAGAGGCAGGTGGGGTCTTTCCAAGTCTTATTACCAGCGTAATTACACACACCTGAGCCGGCCCTGCATGAGTGGACAGTAATTAAAGAGCCAGGAAAAGCATGGGAGGAACCGACACGCTCATAGGAACACACACAAACACATGCACACCCACAAAGTTATGTGCCAACAGTCGTAGAGGGAGACAGACATGAGAGGAAATAAACACCGTCGAGATGGCATCCATAGAAGCGGCAGACGCGACAACTCTGCAAATATCTAGGAGGAAGATAGACTGGGTTAAATTTGCACCGCAGGGTTCACATATTAAAAGGCCTTCGTAATGAGACTGGTAATGATGATACAGCATTCACATGGATGTATGGGGGTTGATGAAGTGCGGTTGGTACTGCAGGGGGCAAATCACAGCCTGGAACACTGAGCCAAGTTCCTGAGGGCTGTAAGTGGTCCTGAAAAGACTCCCGGAGGTAAAGCTGATTAGCCCAGGCTCACGCTAACCTCCACTCGACCTTGATCAAATATTTTGACAGCCACCGCAACGCTGGTACCCCCTTTTGACAAATGAAAGTGCATGGCCTGATGAGTCTAGCAGTCGGGAGCTTTAACTTTGAAAGTATTAGCTCAGACGCGGCAAATGAAGCTCAACATGCCGTTTGCAAGATCGTGATATCCTTCGGAATACCAAAACTCTGCTAAACGCTATGACCTCGTGCTAAGGATAAGGACTTTTTTACACCGAGCCTCATGCCAAAAGATCTCAAGTTGCAGTCAGGCACTTTTAGCCTGGTGGAATAAGTGGGAAAGATGTGGTGATGCAAACGAATGAATTAGCAGAAGGGGGTTTTTAGGTGTCCTGGGATGAACGCGTATACGATATAGCGTTACTTAGAGTCACTTAACTAGTCTGGGGTCTCATTTAGAACTGAACCCCTGAACTCCACTAGTCTGGCTGGCCTCCTAACTGCAATGCCGGGTCACCCAAGCAGCAAACCAATGTTACCACATAGCTACAATGTAGCATCGGCTAAGGCAGCCGGCACATAATGCTTCGTAGCTGAGGCTTATGAACCTAGGAGCCAATAGGGCCACTTTTTCAATTAAACATCCAAAACAAAAGCTGAGCAAAACATGACCAACAAAAATACAGTCTAGTTCATTTTATTTGAGAGACATAATAACATCATAACAACAATTGTTTATATTATGGTCAATTTGGTCATTTTATGAGTCTATAGCAATTTTATAAGAGCAACGAAACAGCTAGAACTGGAAACTTTGGTACTAGGCCAATGGCCAAAGGACAAAGCATCCAAAGGTTCAGTACTTTGTGCTGTGCTGGAATTACAGATATTGTCATTAATTACAGGTAATGTAAGGTGATCTCCCAGTACCCATAAGTGATTGCACTTTACTCGAACTCTGGTAATGCACATTGACATGACCATTCATCATGTCATTGCAAATGTCATATTTTCTTATGAGTTGTTACAATCAGCCATATACATAGTTTTAGTACATAACAGTAAAAATGAGCATGCAACAGAAAGCTGTCATGACATCACACATTACAGCGTCTGTCATATGTAACAGTAACATGACATCATACGATTAAAAGCTGTCATGACAGTATATGACATCTGCAATGGCATGTTTATAATATATTTGCATCATTGGTATGTAGCAGGGTTCAAGAGAAATGTTCCCAAAACACTAGCTAGCTAGCTAGTTAGCATCAGCTGGTTACTAACCTATAAGCTCCCTCTAAAATCATGTCAACACCACCGATCCACCCTATAGCTGTTATGCTATATATGTTATGGTTATGCAATGGTGTGTAGCAGGGTTTAATAAACATGTTACCAAAAACGTTTAGTTGGCTAGCTGGCTAGTTAGCATCAGCCATCTACCAACCAAAACTCCCTCCAAAATCAATACCAACCAATCAACCAAGCAACCATGGCATATCCATGGCTGTTATTGCACTATTAGGTAGTAGTTAAGTAAGCTGTAATGACATCACACATGACAGCCTCTGTCATAATCACCATTAATGGTATTATGACACTGTACTGAATTCTGTCATGACAGTTTATGACACTGTATAACATTTGCAATGGCATGTTTATGGCATGGTTATGTCAGTGGCATATAGCAGGGTTCAAGTAAAATCTTACCAAGCTAGCTCGCATCAGCTGTTTAGAAACCTATAACCTCCCTCCAAAATCACCACCAACCAATCAACACCACTGATTCACCCCCATGGCTCCTACTGCACTATTAGGTAGTAGTTAAGTGGGCCCATCAATCCCAAGCACTTTGCTAACTGAGTTAGCCACGAGTGTGCTATGGAGGAGGCAACCATTAATAACTCACAACAGTCATTTCTTGTTCGGCTCATTCAGTGGGATTGACAATCAATCGCTAGCTTCGATCGCACTCCGTGCTCCCTGCCATGCAAAGAGCAAATCCTCTGACGTCCAGAGGAAGAGGCATTCACCTGACTGACAGCTCCAGACAAAGACTGGCAGAAGCCACTCTAATGGAAAGGCAAGAAGGGTAGTCGCCCAGTCTGTTTTTCCTGACACAGATTGGCCCTGTCTGCTTGAGTAGGTGCAGCGGCGGAGTGTTCGACCAGGAGCTAAAACTGCTAAAACCAAATTATCATTGCAGAAAGGGGTGCTTTAGAAAGGTCAGGCCTTTGAACAAAATGCCCAGATCAATACATCAAAGAGCAAAGGCCTGACAACATGCTCAGAAAAGGAAAGAAAAAAATCATGCAACAGGCCGAAGGAGGAAAGCGGTGAGAGATCTTGTGGTGATTTAATCACATACAGCGCTAGCATGGCTCCTCCGTATTTAGCCAGGAGACATGACAATGACTCACTGGGCTAAAAGAAGCTAGGCTAATGAGATCCTGTGTTAGCATATGTTAATTCATAAAGTCCCCCCCTTTCTTTGGTTGCTCAGTAAACTGTGACTAAATACACATGTTAAAGTGCTAAATGGGCCTTGTTAATTCCACTTCGCAAAACATTTTCCAAGCAAAACACTAAAAAAAAAAAAAAGCACAGTTTCCCTCTGTTATATGCTGCACAGAACGGATGAGCCATCTATATGTAAATGGGGTTTGCAGTCGAGAGCTAGGTTAAATCTTCACACGTGCTAAATTGGAAATTAAATTAGCCATCGTAAAACAAAAACAAGGAAAAAAATAAAAAATTATAAATAAAAACAAAACCTCATTATAGCAGCTGAGGTGCTAATAGGACACAAAGTTCAAATATCAAACGCAGCTTTCCCATTTTTCAACACCTTCTCTCGAGAAGCTGAGGGCAAGAAAAACATTTCACACCAGCATACCAGCATGTTAAACACTAACCCCGCTTAACATTTTTGGTGAATGTAATTGTGACTGTTCAGAGTGAAATTAAAGTGGAGCCCAAAGGGATTCCATGCAGGAGTGGAATTCAACAAGATGTCTACATACACTCATCAAGAGTCAAAAGAATAGTTGCACAAATAGTTATACACAGAAGGAGTCAGTCCACTGGAATGAAACTTGGTGGGTAGGTTTGGCCTCATGGGCCATGCAAATGATTTTCACACTTGTGCATGTGACGTAAGCAAGTACGGGCCTTATCACTGTACCTGACTGACCCAACAGCCACGATTGTGGGCATTCAGCGAGCAGTGTTGCCCAGTGTTGTCCTGTTGGTGCCAGCACCATTGGCAGACGGCACTTGCGTTACAATGACTGCGCTTAGCACTACGTCACCATCGCCAAGGTCTGCAATGGTGTTGTACCAGACTGTCATGGAGTGACAGGCAGCAGGTCGTCTTCAGTGACAAGTCCCGCTTTTTGGTGGAGACGACCAACAAAGGCACAGTGGTGAAGGCCTGCGTCTTTGTTAGTTGTCTATACGACCAGAAGGCCTAGTGTTACTCCACCTCCACCACTACTGCAAAATCTGCAGTAACTGTGTAGGAATATTCAAGATGCATGGGATGGATTATCACAGGACACCATTAAGAACACCATGCCGGGTTAGCAAACGTGGCGGCCTGACGCCATACTGAGACTACTTCTGTATGTGTAGCTTAATAAATATTGTCCATATCACTCTAAATCATTTATTGTTCCTGGTAACCTTTATCTTCCTTCCCAACAGCACTGCAATCCCACTTCTATCCCACTACAACTATAGGTATCTTTTGATGATGATGCATTGGTACACCATAAAAACTATGGAACCGTGTAATGATCACTATGATCCAATTTTAGCTATTATTTTGCCCTACGAATGCCACCTTTGCAGCATGAATGTACACAATATGGCCAAAAGTTTGCAGACACCCTGCTAATTATTGAGTTTAGGGGTTTTTGCTCGCATGTGTATAAAATAAAGCACATAACAATAGGACTCCAAAGTCGGTCCTCTGGTCTACTCAGAGGGTCCATATTTTTCGTCACTATGCATTGTAAGTGTCTGGGTGGACCTCAGGACTGGTTTGAGAAATATTGAATTTAAACATGGCACTTTCATAGGATGCAACCCGTTGGTGAAATGTATGCCCTGGTCAAGTGATATTACTGGGAAATAGAAACATCTGGGAGCAACAACACCTCAACCACAAAATGGTAGACCACAAGAACTCAGGACAGCGATTGCCAAGTGCTGAAAGCTTGAAGTCATAATGTCGAACCAGAGTACCCAGCAAAACCCAATATGTGACATAAGCTGTCTGTCATAATAAAACACCATTATTATATCTCAACTTTATCATACTACTAAACAAAATCATGACAGCTCATGAGAGCATAGGATATGGGTCATGACCTGTTCATGACTTAGAAATGTCACAGTTATGTACGTCTATCTCAGGAAATGTGTTATTGATCACTCGATACCAGACTTTTGAATGGTATAGAACCTTTACAGTATGTGGAGGTTTCTTTGCACTCACATCTCATTCACAAAGGTAGTTCTTTAACAGCAATCCACCCCCAAATCCTTTCTGGAGTGGGCTTAATCTCACAACACGAAAAAGAAGGTATAAAAAACGGGATGTTCTGAAATACCACAACAGCAGTGCAGCCCGCAGGAGATCTTTCAGGCTCTGGATCTGTGGCAAGATATGGCAGCATGGAAATGTCAGCCAGCACACTTCCTGGCCCCGGAGGACTGGAGTCCACTGCAGTGCCACTGAAATATTACCAGCTCATTAGCATTGCTAATAATGAGTTCTGAAAACAGCCAATAGTTCAGGCAGGGAGGGTTTCGTGAGGGAGGAATCAGCCCCATTCACTCTGTAAATGTGTATGCAGTGGTCTACCGGGTACTTTCAGTCATAATGGTTGAACACAGGCTAATGTTACCACTTGGCCTTATCAGCCACAAGTTGTATCGCTTGGTAGCCAGTAAGACAATTACAAATATAATGTATCAGATCTAACCAAAACTGGTGTTACACTTTAGACACTCCCATCATCCTGTGGTGACACTGAGCAATAGTGTCAATAGTTTGATGTGATTCTGTGCAGTTACATTGTAACCGATATTAGTAGAAAGAGGTGTAGCTTTATGGTTGGTGTAGCTCAGCAGATAACACCACACCAAGGAGTCAACATCACATGTGGGAGAATGGGGTTTGAATCCCGGTCTGGGTGACTAGGCTGTGCTACACCAATAAGAGTCCTTGGGCAAGACTCCTAACACTACATTGGCCCACCTGTAATGTGATTAACATTGTAAGTCGCTCTGGATAAGAGCATCAGCAAAATGCTGTAAATGTAAAGTGTATCTGGCTAAAGCTTCTGCCTACTGACAAACTGAGATAAATGATCCTCCGGACCAGAGAGCGAATACCAGTGACTTTTAGAAGCTGCTAAAGTGGTTCAGGGTGTGGATGATTAGTTCAGGTTGTTTTGCTCTGGATGTTTTCATTGTTTTTTTGTTTTTTGGGGGAAAGTTTCATGAATTTGCTTATTATTTTCATTTTAAAGCAGCAGTGTGACACCTCTGGCTGTGGGGCTGCATAGAAAGGTAAATAAAGAGAGAGAGAGAGAGAGAGAAGCAGAGAGACAGAGAGAAAAACAGAGGAAGAGATAGAGAGAAAGAGAGGGGGAAAGATCTCTTATCCATACAAGGTACAAATCCAAATATGAGCAAGGAAAGAAAAGGATTTTTATATGAGTAGAATTTATTTAGTTTGAGAACCTCAATACTTTGCATGATAGTATAGCAATAGGCAAGCAACACCTCTGCAAACACCTGGGATACCACAGTCAGAGCCCAGAACACAAAAGCAACCATCTCGATTTCATAGCAACAGCTTTGTCAACCACCGTTAGAGTTAACAGAATCCAGTCCTGCCCTCTTGTAGCTGATCATGGTAAAAGCCAATCAGCAATTTGGCTAAACCACTGAACACACATGTTTCTGGATGCAGGCCACATCAATGTTCAGCCACTGTTGCAGCCAAGAATCTGAACAATTCTGAGGAGAATTTGTAGAATGGGATTTCAGCCACTGCTGGGAGACCCACATGACCCTACATTTCCATGCACCTGCAGATTAAACTAGGTGGCATGCTCAAATGCAGTCACTCCTTTTAGCCAATCATTAAAATCATTAGCCAATCATCTTCTTTGTGTCACATATTCCATACATCAAACGAGACATTCACTGCACCACACTACCTCTTCTCAATCTATGAATCCTGTCACTCACACCCCGCAGGTATTTATCGCCCCATCATCCTCGAGCAGCGCCATCTGCAGGAGCCTGAAGTGACTATCTCACAAGGCGACTTATGTTTTGTAGGGTGAGCTTGATTATGTACTAACCATATTTCCAATACTGCCACCCATTATCGTCAGAGGCTCAGCATGATCCTTCCTTAAATGCATATGCATGAGGGAGAAGAGCACATTTTGTGTTCCCCCATGTAAAAGCTCATAACCCACATATTTAGGCTCGCACACCAGTTTCATGCATAGCACACATGCTTTATCACGCAGAATGTGCCCTTCATCTAAACACTAGTGGTGTCCAACTGTAGTGTTCTGGCGTCCCAGAAAGTAGCACTGTCATTAAATCTCAGAGGCTAATCGCTAAAGCCAACAGTTGCTTTGCACTCAAACGCTCTCTACCGGATATAACTTTTTAATTTTACCATGTGGTTAAAAAAGCTGGACAAAAAGGCAGAATGTGTTTTAGAAAGATCTCTATTGCTTTTCATGATATGGGAAAACTGTAACACTGTGCAGGATGTTTTCCATTTTAGAAAAGCAAGAGGAGAACGGAGAGTTTCTCCACCTCAATCAGAAGCCACACCACATTAGGGCTTTGGTACAAAGAGCTCAGCTGAGACTAAGCACGGCTGTGAAGATGCAGCTGCACATGAGAGAAAAGCTCAAAATAAATGAGATGAATGTCCTTATGTGTGAAAACAGATAGCCTTGGGACCTCACAGAACAAGCAAACCGTGACACCGGTGGGACATTTTCCATTTTGGTGAAATTAAAGTAGTGTGGAGAAAATTCACATATAAATGGCCACAGCTATTTGCTTTAGGAGTTCACCAAAATAAAAAGAAATTGGTCGCCTGGGACTGAAACCTACCTAATCTGGTGTTATGTTGATTTCGCATGGACTGGACAAGTTTCTGGACGTAGGCAACATCAAAATTTAGCCACACAGTTACGCTGGTGAGCCAGATTTGGTGGATGTCTTACCTGGCAAAATTCTGAGGAGAGGTTCCTGTAGACCATGATTTTTTTGCCACTTCAATTTATGATTTATACCAAACCTCACGTACATAGGCACACCAGTTTCATACATAGCACAGATACTTTGTCGTGCAGACTGCAGTCTATTTTTGCTCCAATCAGCATAAATGGCCCTTCATCTACAACATCATCCAACAGTAGTGTTCTGGCGTCCCAGAAAGTGGCACTGTAATTAAATCTCAACAGCTAATAGCTAAAGCATAAACTATCTCTTCTGGATTCAGCCATTTTATTTTACCATGTGGTTCATGAAGCGTAAAGAAACCGGCAGAATATCTTTCAGAGAAATCCCCTCTGCTTCTCATCAGGAAAACTGTAACACTGTGCAGGACGTTTTCCATTTTAGAAAAGCAAGAGGAGAACGGAGAGTTTCTCCACCTCAATCAAAAGCTACAACATATTAGGGCTTTTGCAGAAAGCTGGGATCTGAGCAGAGACTGAGCACGGCTCTGGAGACGCAGCTCCACATGAGAAAAAAGCACATAATAAACGAGCTGAATGTCTTTACGTGCAAAAACGCTTCTCCTTTGCACCTCAAAGAACGAGAAAACCGTAACACTGGGAAGGACATTCTCCATTTTGGAAAAGGGAAAGTAGTCTGGAGAGCATTACCGCTTCGTTCAGAAGCTGAAACTTTAAGAGCTCCCACATATATGTCGGACAACAAATACCCCAGTTTTGAGCTGCATTTGGAGATTCTAAGCCACTTGATGTTTGAGAAGAAGTTCTAGCTGCTGGAACACAGCCAAATCAGTGCCAATGGCAAAGACGAGGGTGATTGGTCAAAAAGTGTTCATGCCACCTGCCAAAGTTGGTGACATTATCAAATTGTCAGTGACTGAATTTATTTACACTCATCATCAGAAGAATAACTGCACCCAGACGGATGTGTGGGATTGCAGTGCTGCTAAGAAGGAAGATAAAGGTTAGCAGGAAGAATATATGATGATAAATTTAGATTGATATGGTTAATATTTATTGAGCTACACATACAAAGCAATGTGCCAGATGCCTGTCCTGTCATAATCCAATCCATGCAGCTTGAATATTCTCATGCAGTTCCTGTGAGTGACACCAGGCTTTCTGGACATGTGACACGTGACAACAAACTGGTTGTCTTGGTGCTGACCATGGAAGACAAGAAGACAAAAGTGGGACTCTGCACTGAAGATGGCCCGCTACCGTTCTGAGTCACTCCATGACCGTCTGGAGCGACACCATTGCAGTCTTTGGCGACGTTGGCTTGGTGTTAAGGACAGTCATTGTAACGGTCTGTGTGCATGTAGTCCTGCGCCATGCAGCCGTCTGTCAATGGTGCTGGCACTGACCGGATGACTCATGGAGGTCATCACTGCTCGCTGAATGTCCACAATCATGGCTGCTGGGTCAATCAGATACACTGATAAGGCCTGTCCTTGCTAACATCATATGCATGGCTGAGCGTGAAACTTGAATCATTTGCATGCCTCACGATGTCTAACCTACCCACCACGTTTCATTCCTGCTGGTTGATTCCTTCTGGGTGCAGCTATTTGTGCAGCTTTTTTTTTTGATGATGATGATGAGTGTATTATCATCCAAGTAAATCACAGGAACAAATTGCACTCTGTGTGTGTGTAACGGCATTTAGGCAAATGAATACGGCTTTTTATAACCATGTTCATTGGCCTCGTTTCTTGTCTTCTCTCTGCCCTTTTTTATTTCTCGCTCTCTGGGCTTCTCTCTTTCCATGTGGAGACTATGTGACCTCCTGCTGGGTTCTCTCAGTAGGAGCAAGTTCTAATACAAGAGAAAAGCAGAGAGGGGAGCAGAGACAGAACATGTTGTCCTCTTTTCGGGAATGCCACCGGCAGTTTGCTCAGCCTTCTTTACTGACGCTCTGTCGCCGTCGTGGTGGGTAGGAGTTTTTATATGGTACTCGTGAGCATGCTGTTTTGACAGCTGGCAGACGAGCTTTCTTAAATACGCTGCATTCGGTGGTGATGCAATGCAGAAGCAGACACGGGTGACGGCCCGCTCTGTCCTCAGCTTGAGCGCGTCTTTTTTTGGCGCGCCGTCGTTCATTATAATGGACGGGTCTGTCTCTCTGAGATTTCGCAAAAACGTGGTGAATCACGTTAAGAGATTCAGTGTGGGGGAACAAATGGTGCAAAGCCTCTGGGTTTGATGTTGGAGAGCGATAAGGCCTCAGACGCATGCTGGTTTTGCGTGCTTGGCTCTGGGATGGAGTGCGTTACACCCACTCCGTACTGCTGTGGAGAATGGGGCTTAAACACATGCGAGTCAACGAAAAGCCTTGGTTAGAATTCGCTGTAAAGCAATGGACATCCGGCTCCACAAATTGGGGAGCACATTCTTTCATGGTTCCTTTAGTTTGAGGTATGTTTGGTGTTATAAACTCTGAAGTACTAGACAGTTATAGTAACAATAACTTCTAATAATGATGGTCATGGTTATTTCTTTCCTCCACACAATAATAAAGAGGTGCTACAGTGCAGTGAATGCAGATGTTAATGATAAGCTACAATGATTGGTGGTATTTGGGCATGCCAAAGACCATAGTGTGAAGGAAGAAGCTGAATTTGGAGGTGTATGGAAGCGTACAGTCATACAGGTTTAACAGCAGTGGCTAAAATCCCAGTCTACAGGAAATTTGGTACCACTTACTATTAATGGTATCTATAATGCATTATGAGTGCGTTCATATAATGCTATAATAGATCTATAGTCAAGATATATACAGTCTTTATAATGCTTTATAATACTAGACATAAGCCATTGATAAGCATTCCTAATCACACACATAAATTGGTACAACACAACAATCATAAAGTGACATAATACATTATGAGGTTATTATATTATTTTGGTTTTTAACATTATTGGTGAACCCGGTATCATAAAGCTTAATATCTTATAATGTGTGCATTTCCATAATGCTTTACAATTATCCACAGTAAGGCCATTTTCTAATGTTCCTCAGTGTTCTTAAAATGATTTTGGAGGTGCACACAACACTTAATGAACACTTATAAGCCATCTTTACAGACCTTAAGCATAGTAATGTTATTTATTAGCTTTATGGATTAATGTATTCCATAATGCATGTGAATGAATGGATTACATGGTCTCAACAATAATGTTCCGAACAGAAAAAAAATCTATAAAAACATTTCAACGTATGATGTCACTTTGTGCTATAAAGTCTTATAATGCAATGGTATTGGTGTTTATATTTGTGATCCTGAATGTTGATGTGCATTTAAAAAGGCCTATATCAAGCATTATAAAACATTATTAATATAATAATTATGGTCGGTGTGGCGGAGCGGATAACACCACTACCCACCAGGAAGCTACCTTCTCATGTGAGAGACTGGGGTTCGATTCCCAGTCTGGGTGACTATGCTGTACTATACCAATAAGAGTCCTTGGGCAAGACTCCTAACACTACACTGGCCCACCTGTAATATGATTAACCCTGTAAGTCGTTCTGGATAAGAGCGTCAGCCAAATGCCATGAATGTAAATGTAATTATGGATACATGATTCATAGATTGCTGTTACCGGATATTCTCCCCGGAATTGTGCTAGGGAAGGCATCCACCAAATCTAACTCAACTGTGCTATTCTTTGCTGAGAGAGTGGCTAAACATTGATGTGGCCTAAATCCAGAAACTTGTCCAGTCCATGCCAAATCCAATCAGAGGTGTTATTCGAGTTAGCTAGCTAGTATATAGTAGCTATAGAAAAGGACATGCTAGTCAACCAGTTCAGGTAAGAGTTATGAGAGTTTAGTGTGTAAGGAATTTGTGTTCTACATTAACCCATTTGTGAAGTGAAACACACCCACACACATACTACCAACCACATACACTAGGGGGCAGTGAGCACATTTGCCCTATACTCAGAGTTAGATGCCTTGAACAAGTTGTTACTGTTGGTTCAAGGAATCCAACCAGTAACCCATCCGGTCACAAGGCTGGTTCCCTATGATGCACCCTACCTCCAGAAACCTGTCCAGTACATGCCCAATCGAATCACAGCTGACATTCATGCTTGTGGAGGTCTTACATGTTGGTATGTTTCAGTCACAGGTGAATACAGGTGAAAACACACTCCAGTGAGCTTACAATACTGGCAGAGTTTCAAGTGTTTCTCTCTTCCAAAGAAATCATCAGGCCTTCTATGAAGCCTGAAAAAGATGTGAGGGTCCCACTCTAGATACAAAGAGTATATTTCTGTAGATCGAAGGACGTCAAACTTCTGTGGAGTCTTTGAAGGGTCGAATCTTGCCCTGATCACTGCTTCAGAAGCAATACATGTTACACTGATATCACGTTTTATGAACCTAATGCTTTCCACTCATCCTTCTTCCATCGTATAGCTGACCAACCATTCATGTTTTCTCTCAAACAGAGAAAGACAGGCTCTGGCTAGCTAAAAGAAAACTCTAGGCATTTTTAATAGGACGTGTCTGTAAAAACAGGCTCTCTTGTTGTCCACTGCTGTCCACCCATCTGTTGCACTTTCATGAGATTCAGCTGTCATGCTTCTTGGTTTTTCATTATTCAATCACGCAATTACTGTTGGAGATAAAAACAAGAAACACTTCACGTTTTCTGGAGTCACTGGCTGAAGTGCTGTGCTCATAAATGAGGGATTTTGCCCTGTGTATCTCCGCTCCAGATCTAACACTTGTCATTGTGACAAGAATAGTTCATTAAAAACACACGTTACACACGCCCATACATAATTATTGAAAAGTAGTTCAACACCAGAGTTATTACTTTGTAGAAGCTACTTTGTTAGCAACCCCAGAGGAGGGAAACTGACAGTTTGTCTTTGCAAAAATGTATTTACAAGAGAGCTGTCAGGTTTCTTTTGCACTGGGGATGCATGCCAGTCTTTAGGCCATGAATCAAGTTCTTGGGTTGATTTGAAACTGAAGTAAATTCAGAGATTCTAAGCACATCATGCAAATTAGAGTTAGAACAGTGTTTGATCATCCTTGCGTTCAGCATTTTCTTTAGGTTGCCCTTAAATCATGGCTCGATGATGCAGTGGAGCCATACTTAGCATAACACTGCCCATAACACTACAGTAGTGCAAAAAGTTGACTCATAATTTACCAATTTCCATAATTTACATGGTTGAAACAATGAAGAGACGAATTTCACTCAGTTGTGCACTGTAGGACAATAGCGAAGCATTAGATTTAGTTAATGCAGCTTCTAAGGAAAGGCTATAAATGGCTAGTCTGTAGTTTGTATAGCTGTATGGTAGTTTGCTAGCAAATCTAGCTGATGTTTAAAGAGTTTTAAAGAATTTGACTTCTAATGTAAGCAGATCCATTAGCTAGCTAGTTTAGTAGCTATAGAAAATCACACGCTAGTCAACCATTTCAGATAGCAGGCCTATTTGAGGCATATTATTTTTTAGCACTTTTGTTTGCACACACTCTTGTATTCTGCATTTAACCCATCTGTGAAGTGAAACACCCACATATATACACAGAATAGGGGGCACCAGAGTGAATAGGGGTTGCTCAAGGTCATTACATGAATCGAACCAGCAACCCTGTGATCACAAGTCTGGTTCCCTAACCTCCAGCCCTCCACTGCTTCAGGCTATGAAAGGTCAACATTGCAGTAAAGGCCCACAAAAAAACCCTAGCAAACGTACACATGCAAGGTTGAGAACTGAGTGTAACTCATCTCTGTATTGACCAGAATTTGGGAATTATGTGGCTTGTTACTATCCAAAGTAAGAATTCAGAGAAGTCTGGTTCCAGTCTGGTTGATCTTTTCTTAGCCTTTTTGATTAACCTGACAGGTGATTCAGATTGACGGTAAGACATGTTGTAGACAAGGCGAGAGTGGTACCTCCACTATATGGTGTAATGTTCAGCCTTGCTTCTGAAGCCCTAACTTCCTGCAGAGTTTAGCACCCACATTAATCACAGCATGAGTATCTGGATATCAAGGTCTGGTGTTTAATCAAGTTTTACAACCATCTACAGGGACGCTCCCAAACCTCCTGGATGTTTACCCTCCTGAGAAATTTAGCACCACTCCGGCAACTATTATTAAGATTCAGATGCTCTCAAAGGCCTCAGCTATCTTCATGAAGGTGTGTTACATTAGCGTCACTACGGAAGTCTGCAGAAGTGTAAATCTCCAGGAATATTTAGCAAAATGCTGACTGCTTGGAGCTTGAAGGGCATATATCATGAAAAATATTTTTTGTGCTTGTGCACATACATTTCAGTATCTAGAGTACCAACCAACCAACCCACAACCTGTGAAATAAGACGACCCCGTTTTGTGGGCTGTCTAGATCAGAAAACTTAGGACTCAACAAGCTGGTTAGATTTGGCTTCTCTGCCTACATCAAGGGCAGGTTCATTAGAGTTATACTGC
Organism: Prochilodus magdalenae; assembly: GCA_024036415.1. Classification (NCBI taxonomy): domain Eukaryota; kingdom Metazoa; phylum Chordata; class Actinopteri; order Characiformes; family Prochilodontidae; genus Prochilodus; species Prochilodus magdalenae. The sequence goes on along the minus strand of JAMWET010001706.1, from coordinate 73,650 downwards.
CCTCCATCTGAGAATCTCCACCCACGGTTTGAGAACTATCTTTGCCAAGCATATATGTGGGCTAACATGAATCTTATATTTTCCCATTCCACCTTAAATGATGCAGCAGACAACATCTAGCGCCTAGATCGACCTTGTCCAGCTTCTTGTTTGAATTTTCCTGTTCTACCTTAAATGGCACCTTGGCCAACTTCTACATCATTTAAGGTAGCCAGCCTCAACCTTCTTTGTCTGACCACTTTTCCAACCTAGCTCTCAGCACCAGAAATCAAACCTTCACTAAGAGAGGGATCGATACCAACTGTCTGAGGCAAAGTAGCAGATGAGGGAATATAAGTATTATGTTCCATTTCTCACAATTCCCACCAGCACCCCATCTCCTACCTGTTTCCCGTCCTATGACAGCCCTACCAAAGTAACAAGGGTGGTCCAGGCTTCTAGCTACAGATAGCAACCACCCAGAACTCCAGCCCAAATTCTCAGAGCTCTCCATCAGTCTTCCCTCGTACTTACACCAACTCACATATCAGATGAATGTCTGTAACTTCATCTTATCAGCAGGTGAATGGTGTGAAGGTAATATAAAAGAGCAGGTGTAGATTCTACAGAGTTGTTCCTGCTATGGTACCTGTACCTGGTACCTGTACTCGTGTCGGCACAACCCGCAAAAGAGGGGGGCCTGTTTAAAACTGCAGACAATGAAACCAACTATTCTGAACAGGGCTGTCCAGGGTGAGAAGGGAACCGTGTTGCTTCATTATTGTGCTACTTTAACCAAAGCATGTCACAGATATTTCATTAGGAGCCCAGATAGTTTTGATGTGTGTACAATTGGTGTAATCTGTCTACAAGTCAATGTTCTTCAAAAAGATGTTGAAACAATGTTCTATGGACACAAGAGACCAAAATAGTCTTTGTTTGGTTTTCTGAATAAAGATTTGCCATCTGTGAAACATGATGGTGGTAGTTTGGGTCTGTTTTGCTTCACCCTTGTGCTAAGACCCCAAATAAAAAAGCTGCTGCTTCTCAAAAGAACACTGCTGTCTGTCTGCAGTTTGCTAAAGATCACATGGACAATCCAGAAGGCTGTTAGAAAAATGTTCTATAGACAAAATAAACCCACATAAGTCTTTTAAGATCTTTTAAGAGAGTAGCATTCTGTTTGGAGAAAGGAAAACACTGCATTCCATCACAAAAACCTTATTCCATCTGTGAAACACGGTGGTGGTTGTATGAAGGTTTGGGCCTGTTTATCTGCGGATGGCTTGCCATCATTGATGGAACAATTAATTTTGAATTATACCAGCATTCTGAGTTATATCTCTGATCTTAAGCATAGATGTTCTAGCAAAGAATGATTAAACAAGTCCTGACCTTAATCCAATAGAAATGCTGTGGAAGGACCTGAAGCAAGCAGTTAATGGGAGAAAACCCACCAATATAACAAAAGCAGTGGGGTTGAAACTCTTTTGTACAGAGGAGTGGGCTAAAATTTCTTCAAGCCAATGTGCAGGACAGTTAGCATAAAAATTAAGTTACACCAAATACTGAAAACAAATGTTCCCATTCTTTTGCAACTCCCAGATAGTTTATATTGGATCATTTTCCTCAATAAATAAATGAGCAAGTCCATATTTTGTCTCATTTGGTTCTTCACATCTACATCATGGATGTGTGAGAAAATCTGATAAAGTTTTAGGTCATACATTAATGTAGAAATATGGAAAACTCTAAAGGCTCCACAAACTTCCAAGCACCACTGTATATCTATATCTACCGTTACATACAACAAGAAAACAGTTTCCAGAGTATGTACATCAGAGGATTTGGAGATCATCAACAATCCGAGCAGGTTCAGTAACGAAACTTTAAAGCGTGTAAAGAAAGTAAATGTGGGAAAGTGACACAGGGATTAGTGACTGAGGGTTAACAGCAGAGCCTCTGTATACCTGCCATGTTTAGCTTTACACAGCGACTCATTTCAGGTTTTGGTCATTTGTGTAGTTCCTTAAAACTCAAGACCTTTTAATAAACACTGAACTTAATCAGACATCATTTGTCAGGCTGGCAGTATAGCTGCCATGTTTGGTTTAACAAAGCAGTCCAATTCAGACACACAGAGGCACTGAAAAAATCCCTAACGCTAGGTGAAGTTAGAACAGCATAGCAAAGTCCGCTTGCCCAACGTACATGCAGACAGTGCTCACACTTTTTCTGTGTTATGAATATTAATCAAAGCTTTGGCTAATACCCCATCAGGAGAGTGAAATACCCACAGGGAGCCAAAGGAGACATAATGTCCATTAAACAAGAGGCACAAGTATGGACAATGTTTCTGTAATGGGCATAACATCGACTTCCCCTTCATCTAAAGATCACTGACTCACACTGTCTGTATCTATATTAATAGTCTATGTTAATCCATTAGGTTTATTTCACTTGCATTTTGAATTGCCTGATGTTATGAGCCTACATCATTTATATAGAACCAGCCCAAGGCTATTATACTATTATTTCTAAATACTACAACACCCCCACCACACCCCCAACACACACACCCACCACATCACAACTAGCGTAACATAGTCTTCTAATATAATAAAATCTTTTCTGGGACGTGTGTGTAGTGAGGCCTCCTCCGGTACATCAAACCACTCCTCACAGTCTAGATTGACTTACCTGTCTGCGGGGCTGGGGAAGTAAGTGATACTGTGATTAGCAGTAAATGCAAAAATTAGCTAACAACATAGCAGCTGCTAGTCAATATGTGGAAAAGGCTAAAGCCCTCTGGAGTCCAGGGGAGAAAAAAAATCTGTTGTGTAGTGATAGTAACCATCAGACGCTCGGAGTAAATTAGCTAGCCTGAAAATGTTTGCTAACTTCATAAACTAGTTAGCTAACTAGCGGGAGTTAGCTTCAGTTACTCCCACCCTAAATCTGTTAGGTGACTATGAATGTGTTAATAATTTTGAGAGTTACAATTTTCTCTTGTAAGCATGCTGCCTGCACAACCCATCCACTGTCTGCCCTGAGAGAAACATTCACTGACATCTTAGGCTAGTTAGCTAGCCACTGTCACCCCTTATAACAGTGAATGTAACTTTATTACCGTTAGCCATTAACTAATGTAAATCTTTGAATTTTTATCTTTTGGTCATTCACTATATTTGATATGCACAGCAAACAGTACACAAGGGAAGTGCTCACTGAATTCATGCTAGGTGTAATATACTATTGTTTGAGATTAAAGTGTTAAAGGCTATAATGTCGTTCAGTTGATAAGGAGTTCACTATACGAAGGGCACCAGCCAAAATCATGCCTAGGGTATCACATTAGTCAGGGCTGGCTCTATCATCGATGACTTTAATCAACTACTAAAAATAAGCGACAAAGACGATCCTAACAAACCGGCAATTATTTTTTACCGAATACTGCAGTATTAATATTGAGGCTCCAAAGGTGAATGGAAATCTTATCATGGGAAATAGATCATTTTGAGATCCATAATTTGATTTAACAATTGTTAGTCATTTAGTTAAAGAGCTCTTCTAATTAATTTAATGTTGTTTGCTTTATACAATGTTTTATGACTGTTTATGGTAAAGCTATATAATTGCTGTATAAACACATATTACTTTATAAATATATGTTTCAGAGCTAAAGCGTGTGCTATGTTAAGTCCTGATATAGCTAGCATTCAAATAAAATTCCTGAACAGACTTCTCAACATACAGAACTAGGCATGCCATACCAAGCTGACATTTGGGTTTCCTTGTGATTTGTTGGGGTACATTATGTTCGCTTGTGTTTCACAATTGATCTGAGATGTTTCCACTAGGGAGCATTAAAGCTTGGTGTTGAGCATCAGATGCAAGGACCTCTCCAGATGACTGGTAATAATTGGTGGATTCAAAGACAGAAGGTAATATCTCGGGGTGTGTGTCTACTTTAATATAGTCTCTGGTCAGTTTGGAAGGCTTCTAAAGAGAATATGAAAGCAGTGTAGGAGTGAATGAAAGGGCAAAACTTTCTTTTTGTCCCTTTTTTTTTTAAGAAAAGTGGACCCCTAGCTAGATGGTAGATCAAACTCAAGATAGAAGGAAAGCCCAAAGGTAGGGTTAGCCAAAGGTCCGTGTCACACACAGCCCATATATTTCACTTTTTGATGTGATTTAGGATGCCTTAAAAGGAGACAGTAAAAGGAGTGAGAGATAGTAGAACATCTGTTCTTCTTTCCTTCATATGGACAGAAGACTGAACCTATGACAGATGCACTACCCATCTAGAGGTACTAGATAATTATGATAATGGTGTTTATAACTGTATCTAAGACATATTTGATATATAATGTAGGTGTGTAACTTGGTGCCTAGGCACACTACCAGTCAAACGTTTAGACATTGCTAGTCATTCAGTCCACCTTAAAACTTCTAAAATAGAACTTTACAGGAGGATAAAACAACTTAACTTGTAATGGAGGATCTTTTCTAAGCAGTTTTGGGCAAATTCTAGTGCTCCATCATGAATATTCATGAAGTTGAAAGAGTAACTAGAGCGTTTAAACCATCCGAATATAAGGATACAAGTTTTTTAACAACTAAATATTCATTAGAGGTGACGATATAGCAGAAACATAATACTGTGATACATCAAGAATATGTGGTATATCAGGGGATGTATTGTTTCAGACTATCTAATGAGATTGATTTGAACTGTTAAGTGTAAGCCTGTAGAGTCTTTAAGGTAATCAATAACATCCATTTAGTTGGGTGCATGTAAACTTTTGACTGGTAGTGTATCTTAAATGTAGGAAGGGTCCTCAGTTTTGTAGCCCTTAGTGAAGATGAAGTAAATTCTAGTAAATAGTGTTTTTATATTTGTGGAAATGTTCATTACTTCACCTCAGCACATCGTGTAGCATTAGCGCTTAGAGGTGTGCATTGCCAGAGTCGGATATAAGAATAAGATATTTCCAAGGATGTGAGATACAGGATAATCCTCTTGCATAAACAAGGTGAAAGTCGAAGGAAGTAAGTGAAAAAACAGAAAACTGATTATTAAAGGCAAGTGGGTTTACATGCACGTAATCCAATCATTATCTGATTTCTGCAATTATCTGAGTTTCTGCAGTAGTCAGATTATTAAAGGCAAGAAAACACTCTCATTGAGAAATGACTTCTAATGACCACCCCAGACCTTTCAGACCACCTAGTAGATCAACAGCATTTATAGCTTCGTCTTTGAGAGAGAGGAGAACATCAAGCTCCACTGATGCTTTAGGTCTGAAAACATCCACAGAAACAGAGCCTTCAGTTCACCCTCATACCACTGTAAGTAGACAACGACAGATCAAACAAAGAACCTGCTGGTGTTCTTAAAACAAGCCCAGGCACCAACACCACTCAATGTGTTTGGGATTACTTGGATGTTGAGTAACCAATTTCTAAGACTGAACTTTGGAGGTGTTGAAAAATGTCCTGGCACATTGTTGAAAGACTGAAAGCAGCAGAATGGAAGTGGGAATGGAATTAAAAGGGGGTGGTCTCTGTAGCCATTGCTGTTGAGTATATGGTCAAAATCTCAAGCATTAAATTAAATTAGTTACTAATAGTTAGTTTGCTGCCACCTCCAAAAATGTGCATCCACCAACCAGACCAGTCCACCAGCAAACACTATCCAGTCCACAGTGTCCTGAGGGCAGCATCATGTGACCACTGATCATTTAGAGAATGATGACCATCTTATAGCATACTTATATCAATACATACATGTTCATAACACATAGGTAGGCTATTGGCTACGCTACACCGTGACTTGCCAAAAGCTACCAGAAGTGTTGAGCATCTGAGGAGTCATGGCCTGGCCTGTCTCTTGGATGTGAGTGTTTTAACTTGAATGGCCTGAGGTATCTTTGCCATACATGATGGAAAGAAATGCCTCCACGAACACCTCCAAAATTGCTAAAAACTCTTTTTCCACAGGGAATGACACTTACCTACATGCTGATTCGCCTGGGGTTAATGTAACCTGGGGCTTTTACAAGTAAAAGTGATAAGCACTAATATCTCTACTGATGCAGAAGCACACAGTTGGTAAAATTGGCCAGCATGGTGCATTGAAACAGGTCTGAAATCACTGAGAAACACCGGTAATAATTACACCCCCAGCCCATACACACTGGGCATCACTACCAATGGGACTATATACAGTGCACTTTAACCAGACCTACTTGAACATCTGAGCTGTGTATCTGTTTATTTTATTTATCTGTATACTGTACAGTACTGTAAGCTGTTTTAACTGTTGATCCACATGTCCCACTACCTGCACTGTACACTTTATATATTCTTCTACTGTTTACAACTGCATACTGAACTTAACCGCACACCTAACTCCTTCAACTTACTGTAATTCCCTACATGTACACTTACACTAAACTGTAATTCCCTACATGTACACTTACACTAAACTGTATCTTGCATTCCTGCATATGCTACTGCTGTTTGCACCTCAGTTCTAGGATTCACATCCTGATATACATTTACTGCTCTTTTTTACTCTCTCATTTTATATATATATAATATTATATAATATATAATAACTTAAATAAATACTTGTCTTTTATCTATCTATCTATCTATCTATCTATCTATCTATCTATCTATCTATATAATAATTATAATAGAATACTTGTCTATTTATCTATCTATCTATATATCTAAGACAGTATCTAAGAAAAAGTATATATATTATATATAATTATATATATATAGATATATATATATATATATAAAATATAAGTATATAAGAAATAGTATATTATATATATATATATATATATATATATATATATATATATATATATATATAATAATAATTTAAATAAATTATATATATTATATATATATATTATATATATATATATATATTTATTTATCACTGCATTGGAGAAGTAACCTGTGTTTTGTTATACTGTACAACCGTCTATAATAATATAATGCCAGTAAAGCTAAATTGAATTTAATTGAAATCGAATCCCACCTCACCATGTAAAAATAAAACCCTGTCCATATAGGGTCTATGATTCTCTGTTTCTTTCCAGATTACACTACAAGTCAAGTTTAGACACACACAAGTAACCTAAACTAGGCTCACCTAAATGGATGTTGTTGGTAATTAGGCTTACACCTACCAGTTCCTGATGAGATGTCTGAAACCATACATATCCTGATATACCACATGTATTCTTAAAGTATTACAATATTATATGTTTGCCATCTCTCCCCCTCTCCACTTTAAGTTCTAAGGTGAACTGTATAATTCCATGAGTGCTATTTTACAGTTTGATGTCTTCACTTTTATTCTATAGTAAAGCATTAAGCTACCAATAAGACAAACGTTCTATGAGTAGCCCTGTTTAAACTTTTGACTGGTAGCATATGTTGTTTTCAAACCACAGTTCCTCACAATAAGAGCACTGAGAGATAAAATTACCTAAAGAGAAAAACAGTTTAGAACAGAGTTTTTATTCCTCCAGTCTCTGCATAAAGGGATTAATGCGTCGAGCTGATTTATCTTTCCGAGCGGAGAGAAGGATATCAGCGTGGCAGTAAAATGAAATCGCATCAGCAGGAGGGTGGATAAGGACAGAAAACGACTCCTCCACAACCACTCCTGTGCTTACAGCCATTGTTGTATATCTTTATTAGTGTCGGCATGCCTCTTTCTGATGTAGGAAGCTGAAGGGTGGGTCATGCCCCGGGGCATCGGCTACACCGAGCGACTCCCAGTTTAAAAAGTACAAAAATAAATGAGAGGGATCACTTGTAGCAGCTCTTACAGCCTTTCTCTCCAGAGATGCTACATCTTCTCTCTGGCTGGCTCATTCACCCTCTCTGGGCGCCTGCTGCAGGCCCCCACCCCACATTGTTCTTAAATCAAGCAGACGTCTGCATCTAAAAAATCAATGTGAGCAAACAGAGGCACCTAATAATCTCCTGAAGCAACAATGAAATCATAGAGTGGGTCCAATTAAAAGTCTAAGTGGAAGGCTCTTAGCAATACAGAGCAACACAGAGCATACTGACAGTCAAGCGCAAACCGGAGCATGCGAACGCAGGCTTCTAATCATTAACTTTCCGCACACGCCTGCCGTGTTTATTCGGATGGATGTGTGGAAAACACACTCTGTTGGAGGAGTCAAACAGCAATGTTTGGCCGCATGTATACAGTCCGCCAACGATTCAGGCTTCTTTGTGTTTGTACATGGAAAACTGTTTACAAGTCCTTTCTGAGCAGAGCCTAGCGCACACATACCACTGGATACATATACTCGCCAACCACTTTATTAAAAGTCCAACTGGTAGGCCCAACTTGCCTGTTCCTTGGCATTTCATCAATGGCTAGCTTCTGTCCACGGATCACTTTGGCTTGTTTAAGGAAGGAATAAGCCAATGGTTTCCAGAACTGCAGTCTAAAAACACTATTAGAAGACAGGGAGAAAACGGGACACCTACCATCAAAACTGATAAGCAGCACTTAAGGCCTTCATATTTGAGCGGCAGGAGAAAATCAAGCCCTGGATCTTGGTCTGAAAGGATGTGTAGCTGTCAAGAGTGTTGCGTGCACATGTATGTCAGTGACGGACAATGGCAAAACCCAATATTGCATTGGCTTTGAAATGAGCTGTAATTGAAAACTTCACATCCACCGCAAGTGGAAACACTCCACAGACCACAGTGGTAACTGGAATGTCCCTTTAACAGTTCAATTTTCCCACTTTTGCCACATGGTGGCGTTTGTTTTTGGGAGCCATGGAGGCCAAACATCTCTTTGTTGAATTCCATACAAGCCTGGTATAAAAGTTCCTCTTGCCATTTTGCAGCTTAAATAAACAATCTACACTGCTAAAGTCTCCCTCTGATAATCATTCATGTTCACCAGTAAGGCTGTCACGGCACCACCGTTCACACGACTTCATGCCGCAGTCGGCTGTGTACAGCTATTAGATGTAGAACGACTGTTTAGTCACTCAAAAACATGTGAGCACAGCAGAAGCTCTCGAGAACAAGAATGGAGAATTTCGTACACCAATCATAGAAGCTGCTTGTGTTCTCAGAGCAATGAGCTGACCATTCCGGAGTCCAGACTTCAACATTACTGAACGTGTTTGGGATTGCCTAAAACCTCTAAGACTGAACATTGCCATTGGCGAAGTAGAAAAAATGCCCTATAAAAAAACTGTAGGTTTGCTGTTTGTTCAGTTGCACGTTCAGGGCAAGGTTTAACTCTATTCTGAATATAAACAGCAGTTCTTGTGTAGTATTAGCTTGCCTCTTGTTCTCATGCTTATAGTAGGCTACTTATGGCTACTGTTGTTGCTACTGTTGTTATCATGTGATCTATGATAAAAATGCAACCTTCTAGGACTGAGCTTTGGAAGGGTGGAGAAATATCCCCACAGATTTCTTTGCAAACAAAAAATGGAATTAAAGCTATAATAGAAAGGGTGAACATAAACAACCTGAAAATGAGTTATTATAATTTTATAAGTATTATATTAAAATAAGTATTTTCTATCCAATCACAAGGCTGAGGTCGTTTGCCCTGCCCACATACAGGTTTCAGAGTCAGATAAACAAGCTATAGTTAACCAGCATAACCAAAAGCTGGCAAGCTAGACCACCTGACTGTAGCTACCTGTAGCCTGTAAATTCCTTTATCCCTATACCACAGTTGTTTCTGTTCATGGATACAGAGTAGTGGATGTCTCGTTCCACTTGTGGTAAATGGGTCACAGAGCATATATTAATAATTGGCTAATAGGAGTGACTTCATTTGGGCATATCAAAAGCCATCGTGTGAAGGAAGTAGCTGAATCTGCAGGTGTATGGAAGCGAATGGTCATAGAAGTCTACCAGCTCAAATCCCAGTCTATAGGAAACTCTCCTGGGAATTGTGCCAGTGAAAGCATCTACCAAACCTGGTCCAACTGCGCAATTCTTTGATGCAGGATTGGCTGAACATTGATGTGGCCTACACCCACTTGAATCACAACTGTTATTCTTGCTTGTGGAGTGTGCCACCTCTTCTCAATCTATGAATCCCGTCACACACCGGCTGCACCATCAGCAGGTGCCTGAAGTTACTACTACCTTAAACACCCAAGGTGACTAATGTTTTGTCTCAGTGAGCTAATTTTACTGTCTATGTAAGCCATGTACATTTTATGTTATACTTGGGAAAGTATACCATGTACCTTAAACCCATTCAATGATTTCAATGATACACAATTAGACCTCTGTGCCTATTCTTGTAGCACAGCCATGCATTTTTACTCTACCGTTGTAAATGTATCCTCCAAGATAGAGTTACACTGAGAGAGCAAAAATGCACCAGTACAGCTCCCCACAGATCAGCATATAGCTTCCTCCAAGCATCTAGATTTACACACAGCCAAGCAAAGAACATAGATATTAAAATAATAATCAGTATCTGGCTGCTCCTAACGACTCCACTATCACAATCAATCTCAGACACAAATGCGAGAGGGTCCTTCATGAACAAATTTACATAGGAAGATAAGTCAGGCCAATTCGAAACACAACTCAGACATAAACCTAGTTAGCATTCCTTTCAGTGTCCTGCTCAATTCCAGCAGTGGCTGTTTTTATTAGCGCTCGTCATATGTATTACTCGAGCTGTTGCCAATCACAACAGAAGTCAAAACACAGCACACTGAGCTCCAAGAACGGCCGTAGAGCCATAATGTCTTAACCATAACCATACAGTATCATATAACTCCACACGCAGGTGCAGCTTCCTATAGCATGGTGTCATGGAGTCTGGAGCATTTGAGACTGCCTGCTCCACTGGCTATTGATGATTTCTCAGGTATACGGTTGTCTCGCAAGTGAGAGATTTATGTATGTCACGGGGGTAAGTAATCCTGGGCGCATTTGACAAAGAGTCCCATCAAGTGAAGCTGCTGACGGGGTTTGTATGTCTATCCTTGGAGAATTTCGCTCTGAGATCCCTACACCCCCAGCCCCATTCATCCGGTGAGTACCCCCACGGACTCCCCAATCAATAGCGAATCTGTCTCAGTCCAGTCTGTGCTGAGTTAATCGATTCCTGCAGGCGATGGTGATGGTGTTTTCCGTCCTCAAGTGGAACCATCTATATAAACTGGATGCAGGTTGCCCTTTCCATGCATAGCCAGCCTGATGATTTTATAATTCATTGGATTTTTGACAAAATGTATGATGCTTTATTTCAAACATTCCATTACAATAAGTAAAATCAATAATAATAACTAGTTATAATATAATAACTATAAATACTGTAGCAGTTTTGATAGGATGTGAAAGATGCATATGCATCATGTTGCAGTGTTATCTACTAAAGTTAGCATGCTAGCCAGCTAGTCCCGGTCCATCCTGTCTCGTGATAGCACTTTGTACCTCGAGATGCGATAGTGAGCAACTGTAGCATTGAGTTGAGACAGTCCTACATGAGAGGATGAAGAAGTAGCACCGCTGGCCTGACGGCGTATTCTAATCTCTGGTTAACCATGCTAACGGTTGCGCTTCTTGTTCGATAATTGAAAGGCAGGTAGCGAATGAAAGAAAGGGTAAACATCACCACCCACTCCTGGCAAGAAACCATTGTGTTGAAGAGATATCTACTGAAGTTAGCATGCTAACAAGCTAGCCTGTCCTGTCTCATACTACAACATTGCACCTTAAGAGGTGATAATGAGTCACTGTAGTGTTGAGTTAAATCAGTCCAAAGTGAGAGGATGAAGAAGTAGTGCTGCAGGCCGGATGGTGTATTCTAACCTCTGGTCAAACATGTTGACGGTCCTCCTCCTATTAAGATCATTTAATAGCAAATTGCCAAAGAAAGGAAGTCTGCTCCTGGCAAGAAACCATGTTCAGCAGCAAACAAAAGAAGTGATATAAACAAAGGGGAGCAAAAGCTAACGCTGATGCTGCTTTCCAATGCTAGAGGTGGTCTTGGCGAGCAAATAGAAAAAAAATGATGCTAACCTTAATCAGGAACGTTTCTTCTAGACTAGGTTGGGGGAAACCAAGGAGTAAGTGTTCTATATGGTTCTATTTAGAGCATTTCCGAAAAACTACTTCTCAACATTTTCTGTTGTTATGATGTCAAGATTGTAACAATACGAGAACCCTTCTAGCTGTTAAACTGATAAAGGACATAGCAGAATACTTCATACATATATATTTTATTCAAAATATGGTCATATATATTTTATTCAAAATATGGTCATCATTAAAAGAACAGTTGCACAAATAGTTACACCTAGAAGGAATCAATCAACAGGAATAAAACTTGATGGGTGTCAAGGTTTTATCACTATACCTGACTGACCCAACAGCCACAATTCACCATCACCATTCAGCAAGCACTGATGTCCTCCATGAGCCAGCACCATTGGCAGATGACTGCACGACACAGGACTACATACACTCAGACCTTTATGACGACTGCCCTTAACACCACGTCAACATCACCAAAGACTTTAATGGTGTTGTGCCAGACTGTCATGGTGTGACTCAGAATGGCAGCGGGTCATCTTCAGTGATGAGTCCCACTTTTGTCTTGGTGGAGACGACCAATGAATCCGCGTGTGGAGGAACATGGGGTTAGCACCAAGATGGACGATTTGTTGTCACACATCATACGTCCAGAAGGCCTGGTGTCACTCCACCTTCACCCCTACTGTGTGAGAATATTCAAGCTGCATGGGATGGAGAAGGAGATACAGCACGAAGGGATCTTGTAGCGAGTTGTGCTGGTATGAGTGACACAACACACTAAAACAGATATTTGTCAGCCATGTGTAATACCAGTAACAGGCATGTAACGGCAGCAGCAACAGCGTATGGCTTATAAGCAATTAATAAAAAAAAGGAAAAGAAAAATTCTACGTATGAACGGACTGGGCTAAAGAGACTAATGCTGGCGGGATGAGAAAGCGATGTTCCAGCGTTGTTAAAAATGGGACGAGAGCCGTATCCTAAAGTAAGATATGTACTCTTGCTACTAATTAATGTTCTTGATAAATACACAGTGTTGCGGGTACGCCAGGGGACTAATTAGGCCGGCGGTGGAGAGAGCTAGTAGGCGCTGGGGGCCGGTGGCGCGGGACACTCCGTCATGAGCTCTGGCTCAGGCCCCAATGGGGGGCGGTGGTGGGGGAGTGGGAGCAATGCACAGGCAACTTAATACCCCCGGATCTATAAGTAGAACCCCTGTTGATACATCAGCGGCAAAATAATTAAATGCAATTTATCTTTACCTGGCAAGCAGCCACTTAAAACCAAATGGGCCGGGGAGAGCCGGGAGAGCAGCAGGAGACAGGGAGATGAGGGAGGAAGATGAGATGAGGGAGGAAAAAAAAGGGAGGGGGTGGCGGGTGGGACAATAGGCCGGTCAGTTGCACAGCCCTTAACCAAATCCAGGTGGACGCCGTCAGAGCGCCTTCAGCAGCATACTCAGAAGACAAAGTAGGTCGCTGCATCCACAAGGGATGAGGAGAGGGGGGAATGAGGGGCAGTGCGTGTTGTTTGCCATAAGTATCAGCGTTAGTACAATTAGATGTGTTGCTCACATACATACACGTGCAGACACCTTTCCATCGGTATCATTGTGAGAGGCTTCAAGTGGAAAGTAAACGATTCATTGTACGCAGGAACATCACGTTGTGACCAGAGGTTACACAACTTCCTTGAAATTTGAAAGCCAGGTCAGCAAATCACTGATGATGTCATCAATTGTCATGCCTGCTGGTTCTCCTCCCACCTCTGATCTCCTGGACTCCATTTCCCATGATCCACCACCCGATGTCACATGCTCACCCTTACCCAATAACACCCCATTGCCTCGCACTAGATCTCCAGAATACTGATTGGACCACCTGTAGTTAATTTATCAGTTTGCTTAAATACCTCCGTCTCGCACTGGCTCATTGCGAAGTATTGCCTTTCCTTTTGCATACTGAGCGGTTTCTCTTCGTCTGACTTTGTTACTCTGGCTTTGACTCTGTTTTGATTCTCTGGTTTACGCTCCTTGTTTATTCCCCTTGATACCTCTGCTTGGTCTGATTGTCTGTTTGGTTTGACCCTTGCCTGTCTATTGATTACGATTTGTTTACGTTTTGCCCTTGATTGTATTTCTTGTTTGTGGTGTTGTTGTGTCACATTACAACGTCTTTTAATAAACTGTGCCTTGCTTTTAGTTCAGCGCACGTCACAATCTGTTTGTCCAACGTCACATCAATAAAACAACAGGGGAAGGGAGTGCTTTCCCAAAAGCTTTGAAAATCTGACTTGAAAAATCTGTGACAAAGCCAATCTCCACAAATCAGTGGAGCGTGATATGCCCTTTCCAACAAGCCCAGGATCACATTGCTAACCTACAGGGAACTAAAAATAAGGAAACTGGAATCTCCCAAATTTAAATCCGACATAGGTGCACCCCAAGTGGCATCCTCGTGGGGATGTTTGGGCATTCTGGGAGCCAGAGAAATTTAGAGCACCATACTGTTGGAAAGTAAGAGTAACCGACTGCAAACTTTACAGGGGTATAGGGTGTTATACATGCTCTCCAATCACATCTGACTTTTTAGTGTAAAGGAAACTTAGGGATATCTGATCTTTGAAGCACTATAGATCAGTGGAGAAAAGCCAAACTCCACAAGTCAGTAGAAAAAGATGATCCAGAGATACAGATCCCAAAATTGCCAGGCTCTTCACCTGCTGTCTTCTCTAAGGTGTGCGTTTTGTGGTGTCATAATTTTATGATTTTGATTAAGCAATCAGTATTAGGTGTCACTGCCCAGCAGTAAAGTCAATGCAAACCCTAATTGTGACCTACTGTGACCAACTTGTGTTGACACTATCAAACTCTGCATCTCAGTTAGGGAAAGAGCATATGCCTTGTTATCCAGTTACCTCACTACCCTGGACATTTTCCATTAGACCCACCAGGCACATTCTCCTTATGGGCTACCAGCTATGGTACCTCTGGTGTTTAAACTCATGAGCTCCTGGTGGGGGCCAATTCCAGTGCACTGCACACTAATGAAAATACTCAGATTCTGGCTACAGTTCAGTTTAAAAAATCTATTTTTAATAAGTAGTGTCATAACATGTGGTACCATGCTCTACAAATTCTTCCCCAACATCAAGACCCTGAATTTGAACCCCAGCAGTCACACAGTGCTATTTGTGAAGACCGGACACTAAATGTAAGATCTGTTCTGATCCTGTACTGTGAACTAAGCTTTAGGAAAAATGGTGAATATCGGAATTCTTTTTCCATGTTTTCCCACCACTCTGTTAATATTTCATACTACTTACATGCACACAAAGCGACAACACCCCCCCCACACACACACACAAAGCACAGCAACATCAGTGCTTGCCTTCACAGTAACATATGGAAGCAAGGGATGATACGGTCTCACTGAAAGATCTTGAGGGTGAAGAGTACTAAACTGGAATAAAATCCCATTGACCCACGTGACCAGCCCTGACATTTCTTTATTACAATTCTGCATGCCTCTGCACCTCGACCTTTTCAAATCCTCCTTAAAGGTTGTATGTTCAGGCATTCTCAGACTGTGACGAGGGGCCCAAACAGCCGAACGAACAAGCCTAACCCTCCTGGCTGTCCATAAAAGCTTCTGTATTAAAAGTGCAGGCCCGTGCTGATCTTTTCGTCCTCTTCCTCCACCAATTAATACGTTTCTCTGCAAAGCAGCAGAGAAGCCAGATTGCCTGAGCATAGAGCGGCTGAAGGTGCAGGCTAAATCCTTAGCATGGAAATTGGTTTGGAGTGACTCACCTGGTGAAGTGATGGCGATGGAATGGAATTTCATTCTGCACAGAACCTGGTTCGCTCTAAAGATGGGATTTGTTAGACCTCTTTTCAACAATATCTGTTACTGAGTCATTCCCAGAGGATAAGACTCAAGCTTAGCATGACCTAGTGCTATTACTGTTTATTCCTGACTCACTTCCTAATCACAAGCATACTGGAATTCAAGACAGGGAGGTGGGCAAGTCAGTGTGTCCAAATAATAATTGCTGAAATAATCACTATACTGTGCGTCCGGTCATTTAAGGCCATATGGGACACCTAGGATGCTCATTTCAAGTGAAGGTAATTGTCATGTATGTAGAAAAGCTCCTATATTGCAAGAGATAATATGTGGTTTATTATATATCATAACTGCATATGTGGC
The DNA here is from genome assembly GCA_024036415.1 of Prochilodus magdalenae. Taxonomy (NCBI): domain Eukaryota; kingdom Metazoa; phylum Chordata; class Actinopteri; order Characiformes; family Prochilodontidae; genus Prochilodus; species Prochilodus magdalenae. Next base: position 57,373 of record JAMWET010001706.1, on the reverse strand, counting down.
AGTGGCCAAAGTAGACTAAACCAGTTAAGGTTGTTCAGGCTCCTGCAGTGGGGTGTGCAACAGGATGGAGAAGAGGTGGTACAGTGCAGTGAATGTCTCGTTCCATGTGTGGAAAATGGCTCCAAAGCAGATGTTAATGATTGGGTAAAAGGAGTGAGTATATTTGGGCATGAAGGAAGTACCTGAATCTGCAGGTGTATAGAAGCACATGGTCATACAGGTCTACCAGCAGTGTAAAAAAATCCACAGTGTACAGGAAACTCTCCTTAGAATTGTGTCAGGGAAGGCATCCACCAAATCTGGCCCAACTGCACAGTTCTGAACACTGTCTGAACACTGATGTGGCCTATATCCAGAAACTTGTCCAATAAATAACCAATCAGATCACAACTGTGATTTCTGTACATGCTGTAAGGTATGTTTCAGTAACAAAAGTGACTATATATACATATGTATATATGGTATACAATTCTACAATTCATATACTGCAACATATATAGCTCATATTCAGTGGTATTGATGAAAGGACTCTTGAGTGGTCAGTCCAGGTGCTACTTAGCTGGATATTTACAAATGCACTTCAGTTTTAGTCTGTTTTCTTTTCTCAGTGAGTAACCTTTTAACAGCTACACGTCCTTTCAGACCCACAGTGTTGAGTTGCCTTCTCACCGTGGAGGAATAGACGATGAATTACAGATCCAAGCAAAAGTGGAGCTTGGTTTTCTTCTCCCCCCTCAAAATCAAGGGAATTAAGTATTGTTTAACTGAGGGTGAATTACCAGGTTCGGGTGATCTCCCGGATCCTGAATGGGCGTTAAGCGGTCATAGTGTGTCTGTATATTTTGAGAATTTAAATATTCAGCTTAAAAAGACCCGTTTTGGACACTCCTGTCATAACATTATTTATTTAAAAATGTTTTTTTACATATAAAAAATTAACATTTGTTTGGCTTTGAGCTTCAAACCCTTCAGACATTATCAAACAAATAGGAGGTGGCGTCCGAGTTACTGAGTAAAAATCTAATGTCAAGCTGTTTTTGAGAAAGATGATGCTGGTAAAGATATGAATGTCATAATTACTGCATCATTTCCCACCTAAGTCGTCCAGAAAGTCCAGACATCCTGTCTGTTCCCTGCCTTGCACGATTTTGCATTTCCCATGCTCTCCACTCAGGAAGAGCTTGTTAACTAGTTGATTAGTCGAATCAGGTGCATTCCACCATGGAATGCACCAAAATATGCAGGGTAGTGGTTCACCAGGGACCAAGATCAGGAATCACTGGACTAAGCAAACAAATGGAACGCTCATCATCCAAATGGAACACTGCATACAGCAGACTACCCCTCATTTAAACGCCCGTCACCTGATCTGAGTCATGTGTCCCAGTCAGTACAAAGGTAATGATCTTAACAACTGCATCTGAGGGACCTGACAGACTGCTGATAGAGGGAGAAATTCTCCAACAGCAGGAACAGATGGAGGGGTCAAGTCCGTAGCTTGGTGGGATGAAGGCCAGGACCTTCTGGTTTTTAGGTTTAGGGGATTGGTAATAGGAGATGATGTGACAGGAGCACATTATGGAGGTGCGCTATGGTACAAAGTACGGGAAGCTGTCAGGACGGGAATGGAATAGAGAAAAGCTGATGAGCTGACTTGTAAACCATGTGACCCAGAAAACCAAAGGTTCATGAATCATATAAGACAAGCGTTCTGGTAGAACAAAGACTTCCAGTGTCTTTCTGAGCTTCAGGGACTGGAGCTTCATCCCTAGAAGATGATTTTTTTTATTGATGCTGGATATTGATGTCATAGCATTTACAATATGTTAACAAAAGAGCAGGAAAGCGAGTTCTGCATGGTGCTGTCCTTGCCCTTATGTGGGTTTCCCAATGCCTAAGGTAGTTTGTTCAACATAAATGCTGTAGTGGGCAGGAATTGCTTCTAATTACCACATGGTTCATCAGAAACAGATGCTTTATTCCAGCCCACTGCAGGGCATGTTGTTTGTGGAGAAAGTGTTGGAAGGGAAGATCCAGGAGTGTACTGTGCAGGAGGAGTACTACAGGACATATAATGAGCTCCAGAGCATTTCTAAATCCCAACAGATTGAAAGATCACTCAGAGGCTTTATCTGCAAGCATCAAGAACCAAACAAGAGCCGAAACACAAGACACGGTATCTCCACTGGACTGCACTGAGTAGCCCAGGCACAGGGCAGTGTCTTCATTGTATCACTGCAATCCTTTTCTTTAGCTTCAGTCACATATGCATAATTAGAAGGTAGTAATTTAATAGCAAAGCATTTAATTAGCACATAGTACATCTAAATAATCAACAGGTTGTTATTAAATAAATGCTTGAAATCTACTAATTAGTCATAGGTAGTTATTTTTTTATAATTATATTAAAAATATATCTTGTTTGATGCTAATTCCTGATTTACATAACGTTTAAATATAAATAATTTACTTAGTTAACATAAAAAACAAAGTATAAGAATTACAGATGAATAATCTCCATTTAAAATACCTGCATATATGCATAACTGCACAATTAACTATTATTAAGTGGTACATTTTACATATCATATATACATATTTATAGTCATTAATGGGATGCTATTATGATGCTGCAACTATAATGTTTTTTAAGGATATTCTTTAATGTTTATATTTAAATATAATGCTTATTTAATAGAATGCATATATTATTTGTATTATGCTAAGCAAATGTTTAGTAAATCAAATAGTAGTAGCATTATGAGTAATTAGCTATTAATAAAGTTGTTATAACCATTAATAAGCTATAAAATAATGTAATAATAATAATAATAATCTTAAATACAGTGCATACTGTAAAAAATATAGTTCATACTTTTTTTTATGTTTTTGTTTTATGTTTTGGCTAACATAACAATATTGGGTAATACTGTTACTTGCACTTTGTACGTTAACACCTTGAAATGTATTTTAATAATGCCTTTAAATAATAAAATCTAATAACCAGTGAACCGAACAGTAAACATACTTCCTGCATTCTGTTCTGCAAACAATTTTTTTAAACTTAATATGTCAAAATAAAAATGTCAAATTTGTATTTAAAGAAACATATTACTTTTGCAGTCTGTTATATATTCTTGGACATGAAAATGTACCACAAATGCCTAAACATCTTCACCATCATTAAAAGTTTAGTTACACATTGTAGACTTAGATACTATGGGTGATACTAGAGGGAATTCTTTTAGATATTTTGTTAAATGTTTTGTTTATAAAGCTAAATATTAATTTATTAGTTAACATGATTTTGTGAGCTACCTTTGAGTGCTCATTTTATTCAATACAATGTAGTCTAGATGTTCAAGGTATTCCTCAGCTACTAGGTGTTCATTTCTTACTTTATCACAGCCTCTTAGACTTTAGTTCAGGTTTTAGAGCAGGAGCATCATCATAAACTCCTTTGGTGTATGTACATTACTGAGCAAAAGTCAGAAATCATCCTACATTGGTTTAATTTCCCTGACAAAACAACTATTAAGTACAAATTATTTGTTTTGTAACACTTTATTTTGAGTAGTTCCTGGCAGGTAAACTCTCAGTCGCACCAACACCATATCAGTGAAGTGTCAGAGCTGAAGCAATTAAATACACTGAAGGGAATACCTTAAAGAACTCTCAAAGGTACTGTTCATACATTATTTGCAGTACATAGGTGTGGTGTTGTTACGTGAATTAGATTTTCTATTCATAAGTAAAGCTTAATCCGGGCTCTAATCCTAACCGTAACTCTGACCTCAACCCAAAACCTTATCCTAACCAAACTAATCTCAATTCAAAACCTCAACTTTAACCCTGGCTCTAACCCAAAGCCTAACCCTACCTCTGGTCCTAATCCTAATCTTTAACCTTTTAATAATCTAAACAATTTATTCAGATGCTTCACTGCTGCCATATCATTGAGAGTCTAAAACTGACCACTCCAAATATAATATCACATGTATCTGTTTAGGAGATTAGCAGATTATAGGAGATTAGATATAAAGCTTTTAAGACTGAACTTTGAAGGTGTGGAAAAATATCACGCCAGATTTCCATGAAGAACAGAAATAAAAGCAAGTCTCCCTCCTAAAAAATGGAAGTTCTTACTTAAGACAAAGAGTGGACATACTCAGTATTATAATTTTAAAAGTTTTTAAAGGCCTGTGATGTTTCATCTACATCTACATCTATGGCATTTAGCTGACTCTCTTATTCAGAGCGACTTACAAGGTTAATCATATTACAGGTGGGCCAATGTAGTGTTAGGAATCTTGCCCAAGGATTCTTATTGGTGTAGCACAGCATAGTCACCCAGACCGGGATTCGAACCCCAGTCTCCCACATGGGACGGCAGCTTCCTGGTGAGTAGTGGTGTTATCCGCAAATAACAAATGAAATAAATGAAGGGCGGTCTGACCTTTGGATTGTGCAGTATTTTCTACAGATTGGATTACAATTCGATGAAATAACTTGAATTGTGGTGCAACTGCTTAAACCGTCTACTCTATTTCGTAGCATTACCCTCCTAGCTAAGCCGGACTGTGGAGCACGCCGAATTGGACACGCGTTGTAAATGTGCATGACCAGTATATTTCCCAGCAATTATAATTAAGAGCACCACCAAGCTCCTGATGATAATATGCATCCAAAAATAGACTGATCCATTAGACGAGATGCATGATAAACATGAAGGATATTACTCTGAACGGTGATGAAAATCAGGCACACTTAGAGGAGAACCAAATACGCCCGAACGCTGTTCTGTTCCTGTCCCTCATACACTGAAAACGAAGGCCAGAGCTCATGGACATTTTCTCTAGGAACAATAAATCTTCTCAGATGTTTGACACGTCAAAGCCGGTCAGCCCTGAATCGGAGCAAATCTCTCCATGTCTGCCAGTATTCCAAGGGGAACGAGAAGGAGGGAACATCTGAAAGACATTTGCAAAGTGTTTAGTTGACGTGCCTTAGACGGCGTCATTAAAACATCCCGGGTTACGGAGTGTTACAAAGATTGGTGGTCGGCCCAGCTGTCAGGAGGCATTTCGGAATTCCCCCCGAAGCCGTTGTGACCGCGTGCGTGTGATGTGAGAAGTTTTGTGGTACCGCTGATGGAAACCTCTCCGCCCCTAGCTGCGGGAAGGCCTCCAGTTCAGGGATTAGGAGTTCAGCTTCCATCTGGGTGAGAGACAGCAGACAGTGCACTTAGCTAACTGGTGTAATCTGTTAAAAGGTGCTGAAAGACGGATTGGAACGAGTTTTCCGGGATTTTTTTTTTCTTTCTCTCCTCCGGCAAAAGCGACACCTCCTCCAGATGCCCATTCTCCCCTTTGGTGGGAGGTGATGAGGTGATAGGAGAATGACAGAGGCATCCTTCCCTTCTTTCCAGGCTGTACCTCTGATCTCAGGCCGTTACAGTTCAAACCAGGAATATCATCAATCACGCTTACACCATAGCTGCACGTTGGCTAGATTGGATGACGGATTAACGCACAAGAGCGAGAAATATCACGTCTCCCGACCATGCTGACAAAAACCCTCATCATCTCTTTATTTGACGGTACACTAAGAAGCTCAATAAGACAGAGGGATTGGGAAAAAAAACACAAGGCAGAAATATGAAAGCCCTCGCTTCTCAAAGGAGATCAAAATGTGCCTTGTCTTCTCCTCACGAGCCCAAACTCTAATACCATCAAACTCCGGAATAACAAAGAAAAATGAACTGCTATATTTACTTTAGAGTATTATTCCAGGGCAGACACCCACCTCCCAGTCTCCCAGCGAGCTTTCATCACAGCTGATACAGAGGAACTGGGCAAACTTATCAAAGCATTGTTGGCAGGCTTCGCTGGACAATTAGTGCCTGGATATGCCCAGTTTTCCAGTCAGCAACATCCATTTAGCCCACCCACTGCCCTCTTGGCCTCCACACAGAGGACAGCAGGTGGCAGAATGCTACACGCGTGCCCAAAGCAATGGGCACGGACCAGTGAATGGTGCCCACAAATTGGACCACTATGAAAAAGATGTAAACCTCTGGTCTTAGCACTGAAATCAGAACTGCAACAGAACACAGCAAGCCATCTCTGTCTCGACAGCAGCTAATGCCAGGGCTTTTTAACCCATAAGAGCCCAGACCTGTTTCCCCTTAAAGGAAAATAATGAAGGTTCAGTTATAAGATCATTAAAGGATCAGTCTTATTGCGACAAAGAGGTCACATGGTGTCTTCTGTAAGTATTATAGGGTCATAATACTGGTAGTATATGTCACAACAACCAACATAACTGGTATTCACAATGGTGTTCATAAATGGCATGGTGGGTATTGTAATATAGAATACGGATATATGTTATATGAATATGGGTATGTTTAATATAGAAATGGCATATGTTATATAGAATATGGGTATATGTAGTATAGAATATTGTTGGTATGTTTAATATAGAGTATAGAATATGGGTATATGTGATGTAATATAGAATATGGGTATATGTGATATAGAATATGGGTATATGTGTAGAATAATATAGAATATGGGTATATGTGAGTATAGGATATGGATATATGTAATATAGAATATTGGTGTGATATAGAATATGGGTTATATATAGAATATGGGTATATGTAATATAGAATATGGGTATATGTGATATAGAATATGGGTATATGTAATATAGAATATGGGTATATGTGATATAGAATATGGGTATATGTGTAATATAGAATATGGGTATATGTAATATAGAATATGGGTATATGTTATATAGAATATGGGTATATGTGATATAGAATATGGGCATATGTAATATAGAATATGGGTATATGTGATATAGAATAAGGGTATATGCAATATAGAACATGGGTATATGTGATATAGAATAAGGGTATATGTGATATAGAATAAGGGTATATGTAATATACAGTAGAAGAAGGGTACCTCCACAAGCACAAATGACATCTGTGATTGGATTGGGCATGGACTAGACAAGTTTCTTGGGTGCAGGCCACATCAATGTTCAGCCACTCTTGCAAAGAATTGGTCAGTTGGGCCAGATTTGGTGGATGGCATCATTGGCACAATTCTGAGGAGAGTTTCCTGTAGACTGGGATTCTAGCCACTGCTGGTAGACCTGTATGATCGTACACTTCCATACATCTGCAGATACAGGTACTTCCTTCACGCCCAAACGCAGTCACTCTATTTAGCCAATCATTAACATGTGCTTTGGAGCCGTTTTCCACACATGGAACGGGACCTTCAGTGCACTACATCACCTCTTCCCAATCTAAGAATCCTGTCACTCACACCCCTCAGGTTTCTATAGCCCCATCATCCCCGTGCAGCAAGGAGCCTTCAGGAGTGTAAAGTGACTACCACCTTAAACACATAGCAATTCATTTTTTGTCTGGTGAATCAATATTTTAGATGTTGACATTGACATAATTAATTAATTAATAATAATAATAATAATAATAATAATAATTATTATTATTATTATTATTATTATTATTATTATTATTATTATTAAAAATAAATGTGTAATATTTGTCAAATATATATATATTTAAAATATTTGTAGCTATTATAGAATATATAAATATACTTTTCTTTAAAACAAGAACATCGTGAGGGTCATTAGATATGTTGGTTGTAGTAATGTTAATAGAACATAGAACCTAAAACAGATTCTTTTTGAGCAAGGCCTTACAAGAACCCCTTTATATTTTTCTAGAAACTTCCAGTGGGCTTTTCTTGAAAGATCAAACTCAAGGCTCTTTGGGGAATCAAAATTAGTCCTTGAAGATTTGAAAGTAGTACACTATAACATATAATAGAATGCTATTGTGAATCATTTTCATGCAAACACAATCATGACTAATTCGTTACTTAAAACATAATTATGACATTTCAAGTTTCATTACTTAATGGACCCCCATTTCTTAGGGCCCCGCAAGGTTTTTCACTATCCCTATGCACAGCAAGCTAGATTGGAACATTGACCACCTGAGACCCCTGAGAAAACAGTGTTTTAAAGTATCCATGTTAGTAATGAAGGACAATTTGAAGTTGAAGACAATTTGCAAAAATGCTTCTGATGAGTCCCTTTACAAAAGAACCACTTCTGGTTCCCCAAAGAATATTTCAGTGGGTGATTCTTAAAAAAAAACATATTTGTAAATGAGACGTGTAAGAGTGATGGACGTTTGTCAAGTTTAAAGAATCTCTACATGATGCAAATGTTCCACACCAATGACAGGCTTTTCCTAGAACCATATTCCCAAGACCCAACCTTGGTTCTTAAAGAATGCATTAAGAACCAACTGAAAATCAGAAACTGAGCTGTAAAATTGGAAAGAATTGTAAGACAAGGCCAAGATTTCCCGAAGCTGCTGAGTTCATAATGCCACAACTGCACGAATGGAGGCAACCTTGCTCTACCCTTTACCCAAGACGTCCTACAGATTTCACATTACATTTGGCATTAACCCTCCGCTTCCATCTGTGTAGCGAAGCCCTTCATATAAGGTAGCCGGGAGCACAGCCTTCAGAAGTGGATTGCGGTTGAAATGCATCTGAATCTGCTCAGTTGGGTCGCTCACATGTTTCCATTCACCCTGTTCACCTCCAGGGCCTTGAAACTGTGAAGACCCGTCTGGATTTCAGTGAAAACAATGTGTTTTTTTTGGTGGTTTACTGCGAATCCCTTTTCCGAGCTCCCCGGTTTCCTCTGAATTTCATGAGCGGACATGTTGCAGAAGTGGATTGCTTGTGTGAAGTGATACAAGCAAATAGGACTAGCAGTCTATAAGTTTGCACATGAAAGGGCACAAACAAACCATCGGCAAGACAACAAGAATGATTGTGCTCCCCCTCGACTTTATACAAGCTGATGTGAATTCATAATTTTGAACGAAGGGGAAGACTGAACATCCATGGTCAGGGCAACTCTCCTAAAAACATTAGTAAGTATGATGTCAGATTTACTGGGATGTTATTGGGAATTCTAAACTGACACTGACATTAACATCCTAGTCAAAAGATGATGTTTCCTTGGATACACTGTATCCAAATAACATGAACAAATGCAGAAGGAGCTCACCTAATATTTAATAACTTGTGTTTGTTAGCCACTACGGATTCCTTGATTGGGTTGGTATTGGCAACTGACATTTTAGTCATATTTGACTTTCAAATTTGTAAGCCATCATTCAAAATACAGTACCAGTCAAAGGTTTAGACCTGGCTACCCATAGAAGGTTTTCTTATTTGGAGCTTTATGCTTTAATAAAAAACAACAACAAAGAAAACTATAAAATATCTTGGAATTATGGAATTATGCAGTCCACCATTTCTATTGGTCTGTCCATCATTAATATTAACAATTTATTTTGTTCAACTAAATATATATTAGAGGCGACGATATGGCAAAAATACAATGCTGTAGTACATCAAGAGTTTATCGTCGCTGTCCAATGAAAAACATGTATCTCCATTTTTGTCCATTTTGACTTTTATGCAGCAATTAAAAAACAGCTGCTGCCATTTACACACTGTGAGATTTGCATGATGAATGGACCAACTGAAATGGCCCAGAAGTGCTCGGAAGGACGTCTGGTTCCATTGACTTACATTAAAATCGAATGAGGTTTTTGGCCTCTCCTGTAAAGTTGCCATTTTGGAGATGTTTGTTTTTCTTTGGACAGCGACAATATGTGGTATATCAGGATACGTCTTGTTTCAGACATCTCACCAGTTGGAGCTGTTACGAGTAAGTCTGTAGAGTCTTTAAGATCACCAACACCATCCATTTAGTGGCGTAGTCTAAACTTTTGATTGGTTCTGTATATTTGAAAACTATACCTAAGCTATATGAAAACTATAACTAAGTACCACCACCCCAACACATAGGCTACTGGATGCATAAGGTACAGGGGCGATTATGGATGCACAGTAAACCCAGACCCACATGGATAGTAGGGAGTTTACACTGAAAAGCACTCAGTCTAAAGGAAAAGGCTAAGCATTTGTTTCCACCTTGGTTAATGTTGCTACTGTGGTTATATCCTATCTCATAACTTAAGTTGTGAAATTGCAGTTACTGTGCGTTCACATTGCCGGCGACAAAAGTGACACTCATTTTAAATGCAAATGAGCAGAGACACAAGGTGGTGATAACAAATCAGAGAAGACGTTCGAACATCGTGTGGAAAGTACTGCACTGACCTTGGATCCTACTGAGAGATGTGCTTTCTGCTGTATTCGTGTAGAACTGGAGGCAAAGCAGACTGCAGTGGTGTCTGAGTTTACTGGGCCATATGGAGACTTAAACCGAAATAAAGTGTGTACAGTAACTCAGTAAGTGTAATGTGTTAGTGTGCTGTAAGTAGTGTGCTGGTGTACAGTAACTCAGTAAGTAATGCGTAACTGTGCAGTAAGTGTAATGTGTTAGTGTACTGTACAATAACTCAGTTAGTGTAATGTGTGTACAGTAAGTAGAGTAATGGTGTACAGTAACTCAGTAAGTGTAATGCGTTAGTGTACTGTAAGTAGTGTGTTGGTGTACAGTAAACTCAGTAAGTGTAATGTACTGTTAGTGTACAGTAACTCAGTAAGTGTAGTGTGTTGTACTGGTGTTACAGTACAGTAACTCAGTAAGTGTAATGTGTTAGTGTGCTGTAGCGTTGTGGTGCAGTAAATCAGTAAGTGTAATGTGTTATGTACTGTAAGTAGTGTGTTGGTGTACAGTAACTCAGTAAGTGTAATGTGTTAGTGTGTGTAAGTAGTGTACTGTACAGTAAACTCAGTAAAAGTGTAATTGTGTTAGTGTACTGTAAGTAGTACAGTAAACTCAGTAAGTGTAATGTGTTAGTGTATGAATGTAGTAGTGTGTTGGTGTACAGTAACTCAGTAAAGTGTAAATGTAGTGTACTGTAAGTAGGTGTGTACAGTAACTCAGTAAGTGTAATGTGTTGTTGGTTGACAGTAACTCAGTACTGTGTTAGTGATGCTGTAAGTAAATAGTAACTCAGTGTAATGTGTTAGTGTACTGTAAGTAAGTGTTTGTTGGTCAGTAAATGTGATTAGTTTGAATGTAATGCGTTAGTGTAGTGTAAGTAGTGTGATGGTGTACAGTAACTCAGTTAGTGTAATGTGTTAGTGTAGTTATCTTCCTATTGCTGTTGGCTTATGTGTGCATGAAATGTAACACGTCTAAACGAAAGAATCATGAAGTGAGCCCACAAATCAGTGTCCAGCAGCTACTTTGTTCTGAGCTTGTTTTGACCACCATACTTAAGAACATTTGAAGGTAAATGAGTAATTTTACTCCAGTGGAGGTCTAAAGGGAGGAACTTCCACTTTTACTGGAGGAATATTTGACCTCCTCTACTTTGTCTGTAGGTACATGGTTTTAGTACGTTGCCTGCTACTGGAGTGTGCATTATAGACATCTCTTGGTTCTTGTTTGGTTGGAGAGAGGCAAAGCTGCTTACCAATCTTTTAAATTTACAATTCATTTTCTTTAAAGCTTTCATGAACATTTAATTATTTCCCTAGTGCGAGTTCCTCTCTTGATAATGAAATAATTGACGTGCTAACATTATCTGAAGAGGTTAGTTTAGATAAGTAGTGAGTTGGGCTACTTAGCAATGCTATGCGGCATGAAGTTCAGAATTATTGACTGTTTGACAACACATGCACTACCAGTCCAAAGTTAAGGCACAAACAAACTAAATGGATGGTGTAGGTGATCTTAAAGACTCTACAGGCTGATGAGATGTCTGAAACAATACATATCCTAATATACCATACCATATCGCCTCCTCTAATATATATTTTGTTTTTTAAGCTCTAGCTACTCCTTCAACTTTGTGAATATCCATGATGGGCTGACCAATAGAGTTGCCCCAAAACTGCTTAGAAAAAAATTCTTTCTTTATAAACGTCCACTGCAGGTTCAGAGAGCTGTTTAATACTCCTGTACAGCTCCATTCTGGAGGATTTTACATAATTTCACAACTGCTGTTTTAAAGTTTGATGTCTTCACTTGAATTCTGGAGTAGAGCATTGAGCTAAAACTAAGGAAACCCTCTATGAGCAGTCGTGTCTAAACTTTTGACTAGCACTGCATGTTGGATTTCAGGTCTGTGATGATGATAGCTGGCTATAACTAATGCAGTCTTATGTTTTCACTTCAGTCTTCATAGCCAGTAAGAACTGATGCTTGCTTCCAAATGAAGATGAACTGGAGTTCAAGTTCAGTGTCCAAGTTTCATGCCTGTGCCCTTTGTAATTAATAGCTTTGACATCTTAGCGCCTCCACACTTCAGCCTCCATTCAAAATCATTGTGTTTAATGAGTGTAATAGAGAAAAAAGAGGAAATTGCCCATGCTTACGTTCCATTCATCCACTTTCACACTGTGGATGTAACATTTTCACATCAAGTCAGAGTGGGTATGTGCCATGCTTTAGGAGTGCATTTCTAATTGATTGCACAGTGGGAGAGCTGTGCTGGAAAATTGCAAAATTATAAGATATGACTAGCTAATGAACTGCCAAAAAGAGAAGCCATCAACGATGCCTTCTAATGTGTACACATCGCACATAGTTAATAGCTTCTAGATGCAGCTGAGTGCAATCTGAGTGGCAGCTCCATAAAACATGTTTGTGGCTACCATGTTGGGCCAGTTCAACAATTTGTTTGGGGTAAAATGGAAATGAGTGTGTCAGTGGTTGAGGTGGGCAATATCCAATGAGACCGGAAATAAAGGTCATTAAAACAACTAATGGAAGCAACTAATAGAAAACTGCCCAATAGGGTTTTAGCATCTAGGCAGATATAGCCCAGAGATCTCTCCTATTAGTTAAGACTTCAGGAGCTACACTGGGGCCTAACCATCCACCTTTGTGACCTACAATGGGTGGAAACATCGTATGACCCAAAAAATACACTAGTCAAGTGGTCACTAACTCTCCTGTGGTGGTCCTGTGGAGGTCTTGACTATTAAAGAACAGGCTAAAGGGGGCTAACAAAGCATGCAATGAACCTGATGAACTACAGTCTGTAATTGTAGCTTTATAAAGTGCACCTATATGGTAGGTGGATTGATGAAATGGATAAGTGTAGATACAAGGACTTTGGCAGGTGGGGGTAAAAGCTAATCTGTTAGAAGTTTCAAATATTAAGTAATGTGCTGATAACTTGCTAATAATCCCAGAGATTTGTGCCAACTTTCTTAAATGAGTTTACCGATGATTGATCTTGACTGGACTATAGTCACAACTGATTTCAACCCATTTAAGATCTCTAATGTTCATATACCCATATTCTATATTACATATACCCATATTCTATATCACATATACCAATATTCTATATCACATATACCCATATTCTATATTACATATACCCATATTCTATATTACATATACCCATATTCTATATCACATATACCCATATTCTATATCACATATACCCATATTATATATCACACATACCCATATTCTATATTACATGTACAAATATTCTATATCACATATACCAATATTCTATATCACATATACCCATATTCTATATTACATATACCCATATTCTATATCACATATACCCATATTCTATATTACATATACCCCTATTCTATATCACATATACCCATATTCTATATTACATATACCCATATTCTATATCACATATACCCATATTCTATATTACATATACTCATATTCTATATTACATATACCCATATTCTATATCACATATACCCATATTCTATATCACATATACCCATATTCTATATGACACATACCCATATTCTATATTACACATACCCATATTCTATATCACATATACCAATATTCTATATCACATATACAAATATTCTATATTATACATACCCATATTCTATATTACATATACCCATATTCTATATTACATATACCCATATTCTATATCACATATACCCATATTCTATATTACATATACCCATATGCTATATTACATATACCCATATTCTATATTACATATACCCATATTCTATATTACATACACCCATTCTGACGCCATTTCTAGAACGCCATGATGGAATACCAGCTATGAAATTGTTGTTCCTGTGACATATGCTACCAGTATTATGATTCTATAATACTTACAGAAGACACCATGTGACCTCTTTGTCACAATAAGACTGATCTTTTAGGATCTTATAACTGACGCTTCATTATTTTCCCTTAAGGGGAAACAGGTCTGGGCTTTTATGGGTTAATTCTAGCTCTATACACTTACATAAGAAACTGATTTGGTTGTTCCAGTTAACACATCTGTATTTATGCCACTTTGTGTATGACTGGACAGTTCCAGACAGTTCTAGAAAGTTCTAAACAATTCTTGAAAATTCTGTAAAGAGTTTTACACAGTTCCAGAAGCTATTTGAACTGCAATGGTGTTGAGAACTTTTCACAACGCCATAGTACTGACCACTAAAGCAAAGTTTTGCGGGACCACTAGGCATTTTCTGTACAAATTAGGCCTAAAGGAAAACCCTAACCCAACAATCAGCGTATCGTAACTGCATATTAACAAGTATCTGATTTAACATCAGCCCTTTAGCAATTATTTGATTTCATCTTGACGTATCGTATATCATGAAAACGCATTACCACCATACAGTACGCCATATTTCTTTTTATCACCCAGCATTTGTGGGTTGGCTCTGAAAAGCCATAGACAGACATCCTTTCCAGACTCTTTGTCAAATCCAGGCCTTTATGCTTCCCCTACGCTAAGCATGCTAAATTCAATCAAATCTCGATACTATTTTAATAACAGGAAAGGCTGGAGGCTTAAATAACTTTGTTGTCCTTGCCCAAGACTCTCCCAATATCAGATTTCTCAATTTCAGACTTTTCCTTTCTCCCCCCCGCCTTTCGCTTTCTTTCTTTAATATTCTCACCCCCTGCAGGAACAGCGGCTGTGTTTTCCTCCATAAGTTCCCCCGCTAAGTCTTACCACATGTTTCATTCTAACATCATAGCAGCGAGAGGCTGTAGGCAGCTGTGCTTAAACACGCAGAGCGCATGAAGCTTATCTTCACTTATCTCCCTGTTCAATTTGGAACAATTATGCTTCTATAATAACAACTACGTTCGGATATACTTGACGGACAGGGCAGACACCATTTATGGCAGTTGTGGGGAAACAAACCTGGCCAAGTGTCTATGCGTAAAAGGTGCTATTGCGTTTCAACCAAGATTTAGCAAGGGGATAGAACCAGATGGAAGATTACTGAAGAAGTAGACACAAATTAGTCACAAATCTTGCAGGGGGGTGAAAAATACGGCAGATGCAGATGGTGGAACAAAATTCTGGCATTCGCTCCTGCGCAGTGAGAGCACAGACGGTTATCAAGTATATGGCGTATTCATCTCACCCCTGCACAGCCAAAACACTCCAACACTCAAAAGTAATGGTTGAATAAACTGACTTAACTGATACTTGCACCTAGTAGGAGTTCCCTATACGCTTATCACCAAGGAATAGCTGCACCCAGAAGGAAGTGTCTGAGTGCAGTGCTATTGGGAAGGAAGGTAAAGGTTAACAGGAACCATAAATGATGATACAATTAGACGGATATGGGCAATATTTCTTAAGCTACACATACAGAAGTCTCTCTGTATGGCCTTGAGCCGCCTTGTTGACTAAAGCAACATACCAGACGTCTCGGCATGGAGTTGTAGAGGTTCCTAATGGTGTCCTGTGATAATCCATCCCATGCAGCTTGAATATTCTCATGCAGCTCCTGCAGATGGTGCAGTAGGGGTGGATGTAGAGTGACACCACACCTTCTGGACATGGAACATGTGACAACAAACCCTACATCTTGGCACCGATCAAGGTGCCTTCCCACATGGATTCGTTGGTTGTCTCCACCATGACAAAAGCAGGACTTGTCACTGAAGATGACCCGCTGTCATTCTGAGTTACTCTATGCATGACAGCGCTGCAGTCTTTGATGACGTTGACGTTGTGTTAAGGGCAGACGTTGTAACGGTCTGCATGCATGTAGTCCTGCATTGTGCAGCCGTTTGCCAATGGTGCTGACACTACCAGGATGACTCATGGATGGCATCACTGCTTGCTGGATGTCCACAATCATTGGGTCAGTCAGGTACAGCGATAAGGCCCATCCTGGCCACAATGCCACACCTACCCACTAAGTTTCCTTTCTGTCAGTGGATTCCCTCTGGGTCCTATTGTGCAACTGTTTTTTGTTGATGAGTGTGTATTCTTAGTTTGTCACATCTATGGATTCCATAGAAAAACCTTTCTCTACTTTTACAATGACTAAGCAGTCATCCTACCATCTAAGCTTTCACACTCTACGTGCTAATGTGTGAACAGCTGGGACACGACAGCAAGAACAAATTCGTTGTACGGCAGTAGACAAGACCGAGGGCCAGATGTACATGCACGCACATAAACGTGGCGTGCAATATGTGCCCAGAATGCATCTGAAATCAACACTACATTTACTAGAGCTGCACGTAATTATGAAAACTCAGCTAGCCCCCGTCCACTAACGGCTTCCATGTGAGCTCCAGGGTTTAAAATGGGCTATAAAGGGGTGAAGCCATCAACAGACTGGAGACAAAGCAGTTACTCTGTCAAGTCACCCCGGCTCCTGCTGCTGAGGAACGTCCCACAACTACATGCTTTATTCTACATGGCAGTTCATTGTTTCTGCTGTAGCCCAGACTCGGTCTGTCAATAGGCAGAAGTCTGGCTTGCTAGAGAAGAAGGCTTGAGCGGAGCTTTGCTTGTGTGCTCACCACATCCTCCATGTAAGACGGAAACTGTGTTGTCACTTCAGGTGAGAAAGCAGCACGCTGCCAAGGCCGTGAGGTGCTTGCTAGTGAGCTGTTTTGGAATCCTGCAAACATCCCGCTAGACGGGCCGAGCAGATGGAGGTTGGCTGCTGACCCTCAGCCTTCTCGCTGTGTCCAGATAGAGAGCATGTGTGTGGGAGCGAGACTGGAGCACTGATTCTTGCCCAAGAATAACCATCGGCCTTAAATGCCTCTCCAATATGCATCTCAATGGGGGTTGCGCAACTGTGCCAAGACCAATAACCCTCTTACGGTTTCACATACGTCAAGGCCATGTCTGGGCTCACAAGGAAAACTTTGTGGAAAGTTAAGCGACCAAAAAAAAAGAGAAATCGACTTTTTGTCATTGTTGACAGCAAAATCGCTGTACCATTTTAAAACATTTATTTAATCCCCTAATTTGTATCAGATACAATTAGCTGCCTGGTAGGAATGTGCTGCAGCTGTGTAGGCTGCCGACTGAAACTGCTGTTCTCAGAATCACACTGTCGGACATTTCACACGGTCAGTGGACTGGGAGACGTCCAGCCTTGTTCAAACATTCTCGCTCATAAACACAGAGGATGCACGCAAAAGACAGACAAAAGGATGCCTTGTAAGACGCTTTAACCCTTACCTGCAGGGTGTGTATGCTTGTGAACAGGTACTAATAGTTCGTTTTAAGTTATATCCAATGTGTGGTATCCTCCCAAACCCAAATGGTAGAGACGTAAGGCCAATTGCACCAATGTACCGAAAGACCTTCCCCTGAATTCCACTGTATTCTTCAGTGCTCAGGCTAGGAATCCAAGATGGTGGACAATACCAAGACTACAGCTATTTTTTTTCTGGTATATCTGTTTAAAGTTTCTACCCTAAAGGACTAGAAAGACATTTCTGAGACAAACCAATGCCATATCAGATATCAGGTGAGCTATTTCTGCATTTGGTCATGTTATTTGGATACAGTCGATCCAAGGAAAGATCATGTTTTGACTGGTACTGTACTTCAAAAGAATAGGAACTAACTGCCCTCACTTTCCCTATTTAATTGTAGGCATCTGGCTGAAGGAAGGCTCCCATGCACTAAAACTCTTCACGCTTCGCTAATAACGTTAAAAACTGAACAGCATTTCTTTTGTTTAATTTAATCAATATAACTCAAGGTAAATCAAACTTATAGAAGATAAAGACTTTGTATAGCTTCAGTTTGTTTAACAGAATGGTCAATCAGTATATATATCAAGTATATATGTATATATATATATATATATATATATATATATATATATATATATATATATATATATAAGCTGCCTGTATAAAGCTGTATTTGACACTAGAGAACTGCATCAAACTCCCATGCAGCTAACTAGATATGACTAAAGTCTGCTTCTTATTTGAACTTTCTGTTCTACCTTAAATCCTGCTGTTACAGTGAAATTTGCCTGGAAGTAATGGGTCACAGATAAACTTTACTTAGGAAAGACATGCTTGAATGTACCTGAGCAGCATCATTTTTACCTGATGCCTATATAGGCATAAATCTATAGGTTTGCTACCCTGCTACAGCTTTACCAAATTTTGCATTGTATGCCCATATTGTAAATATAGTATTTAATTTCAAACTTTTTTTTTCAATTTCTTGCCCAACAGCTGGCTGTGAAGCCAGAAAGGCTCAAAAAGCTTGCCCAATGTATTTTGTGTATCTCTGTCATTTCCCAATGTGTCAGAGTTTCTACTGACAGCATTTTCAATTCATCTGACAGAAGAGAACCATCAGCGGGGGCGTTTTAATACAGCAGGCGTCTGATTAATTGGCCATACATATGCAGCAGGTCAATGCTATTTAAAAAAAGGCTAGAAAAGCAACGCCGCAAATTCTTGCCACTAAATAAAACCTCACTTTGCTTGGGAGGAAACAACCCACGTAAGGTGTAAATCTATGTAATGTTTATTGCTAAAAGCACAAAACAGTTGATTCACAGTCCAGGTGTCAACAGGCCATAATTTAATTTACACAAATAGAGCTGTGTGAACATCTAAATTAACACAGTGTTACGCCTTGCCAGATTAATCAGCTGCTGCTGAAAACGCAATGCTATTGGAAAGTTTAGCTCTTTAAAACGATTATCAGCATTAATCAGAATTCTATATCCATATGTCATTATTTACTGTATATTTCCCATTAAGGACAGGCAGTAATATATCTATATGTATTTGAGAGAACTACACAGCTAAGTATAATATGACATCTAATGAGGCTAATTTGTGCAATTCCTCTAATCACTGTGTCATAACACATTAAGAATACCTACAACAACAATGCAACTAATAGTGATGCATGTCAGGAGTTAACTTAGTTTTCACTCATGTAATGTCACTGTAATTACATGCTAACTACACAGAAACGGTCCACTTATTTTAAGCACAAGTTCTACATACTTCCGGGGAATTATTTATATCCTAACATGGAAAACAAATTCTAAAGGATAAATGAATATCCACTGTGGCACTGTATATGCCAACACAATATAGAAAGACAGTGGTGGAGGAAGTACATAAACCGTGTACTTCAGTTAAAGTAGAGATCCCCAAGGTACAATACTCCTCCAGTAAAAGTAGAAGTCTGTTTGCAGAGATTCACTGAGCAGGGCTACACTTCATGAGTCCTCCTGTTAGTGCCAGCCTCATTTGCGGATGACTGCACAATGCAGGACTACGTGTACGCGTATGACGACTACTCTTAACACCATGTCAACATCACCAAAGACTGTCATGGTATCGTGCCAGACTGTCATGGAGTGACTCAGAATGGCAGCGGATCTTGCTTTTGTCTTGATGGAGACCAACAAATCCGTGTGTGGGGGCTTTGAGGAATTTGTTGTTAAGTGTCCGTAAGGCCTGGTGTCAATCTACCTTCACCCTTACTGCACCCTCTGCAGGAACTGTGTGAGAATATTCAAGCTGCATGGGATGGATTATCACAGGACACCATTAGGAACCTCTACAACTCCATACCGAGACGTCTGGCATGTTGCGTTAGCAAACATGGTGGTCCAATGCAATACTGAGAGGCACTATTTCTGCATGTGTAGCTCAGTAAATATTGATTATATCAGTATAAGCTTATCATTTATTGTTCCTGGTCACTTTACCTTCCTTCCAAATAGCATCGTGATCCCACACTTCTTTTTGGGATGGGTGTATGTTTTCCCTGCCCTGACACTGAAAAATTAATAGCTTCTAATAAATGTGTGCTCAGTACACATGTCCCGAGCTAAAGCATAAGCTCAATAACACTTTAGCCACCTGTACGGCTGATAGTACAATCAATTCTATGTAACATCCACCTAATGTTTTGTTACAGTAGTTGGGAAAACTGAAAACCAAAAAAACGAGGTAAAGCACATAATCTCCCTGAGAGGTGAAGCTCGGCGCAGGCTTTCTCATGCTCCCCGAGCACTGGAAATAAAACGGGCCATGCGAACAGTTCATCATAAACAAGTCAACACTTCGAAAATTGTTTTTATTGAACCCGACTCTGGCGTGGCCCTTTCCCGCTCCATCCCCTGCCCACAGGCAAAGAGAGAGGCTTGACCCCGTGATTTACTTCCTAGCCCTCCGCACTCTGTCAAAGTGGCAACACATGCACACCCACACACACTTGCTCACACACACACACACTCACTCACTTCTCAGCGCTCAAGGACGGGGCGAGAGCACTCTGTGGCCCGCCGTACAAGTCACTTCCTGCTGTCTCTGATTCATAACCTTCACGGCTGGGTGCCAGACGACCCCACAAGATCGAGAAGCTTTGGCGGAGTTATAAGCGAGCCAGCCACTGTTTTAAGTGCATTACACAATCGCATGCTGCCTTTTCAGTACACGAAGAGCTTGTGGATAACGACACCAGTCAGGTTTCAAACGTGTTCTCAATTTTCACATTTTGGAAAAATCAAACAACAGAATCCTCACATACGTTGTTACTGTTTTAAGAGTAATATGTCAAATATGGCTTCAATTTTTAGTGAGTTTAGTTATTGTTTAGTTTAGTTGAACAGTTTTTACTGTTTTATCAGGTTTCTGAACCTGCTGTGAGCTTTTCCCTGATGCCATTGCACTCTGACACTGTTATTATTATTGATATATTGAAATAAATGCATCATAGTTGCACCCAAAAGGAAGTGTCTGCTTACAATCTTATTGGGAAGAAAGATAGCGGCCACCAGGAACAATAAACGATGATGAATTTAGACTGATATGGGCAATATTTATTGAGCTACACATACAGAAGTAGATTCGTCGGTCATCTCCACCAAGACAAAAGCAGGACTCTGAAGATGACCTGCTGCCATTCTGAGTCACTCCATTGCATTAGCAACCGTGACGTGGTGTTAGAGGCAGTTGTCGTAATGGTTGTACAGCCATCTGGCAATGGTGCTAGCCCTAACAGGATGACTCATGGAATAGCTTCTCGCTGAAGTTCCGCAATCGTGGCTGTTGGGTCAGTTAGGTACAGCTTTAAGGCTTGTCCTTGCTTACTTTGCTGCATGTCCAACCAAGTCAATAACTTACGGAATCAAAATCTGCCATCTAGGGGAGCAGCAATCGTCCACCTAACCTTCAAGAGTTTTCTTGCAGTGCTTGCATGTAAAATAAGGTGCCCAAGGTTGGCCTTGATCCCTGACAGGCATGCCGAAGTATGCTTTGTAGGCCTTGCACATCTTAGTAGATGCTTTCATGGAATATTTTTTCACTCTTGGCTTGATAAGACAGATGTAGCAGAATCGGTCACCTGGATGGTGCAGCCTCTTGATGCCCCCTAAAGTGAAAGTAGCTCTGTATCCACTGTACATTTACTCAGTTGGATTATTAATTATGGTTGTTTCAATGGACCTGTACTTAGACTACTATATAGACTACTGGACAGTCCCAGACAGTTCTATAAACTTCTGGAGAGTTCTCACAGTTTCAGAGGCTACCTAAAGCCTACCCAGCACTGAATGTATGACAAATGTATCTGGAAGATAGAGAACATTTCACAACATCAGTGTCCTAACCACAAATGTAAAGTTTATGGGGTAAGCAGTAGCCATTTATTGTACATTATAGGCCTACGGAATCAAGTAACACACTTAGTATATGGAATATATTGTAATAATAGTGTTATTATTAAGACTTAATATGTTTTCCTGGAAATGAAGTGTTCTTGAAACAGATAAATGAAGATTAGGTAGAACATAAATAAACTCAGCCTTTTTATGTTGTATTTTAAGTAGTATTTTTTATGGAAAATGCCATGCAAATTTAAATATCAATGCCAGTTTATTGCAAAATATCCATTTAAAATATATTTATACTCTACGTGTATTGGCAATATCAATAATTCTCCAGGGCCTTGAAATTTAGCTGTCAAATGATATAGCGTTCAGACGCTGCACTGTAAGAAAACGTTAATTGACTTTCTTCACGCTATTTATTTAGCCCCGCATGCCAATAGTTTGAAAACCCCAACGTTTCTTCTAAAACTGCTAGGCATTTCATTGTCCTTATTGCAAGAAATTACCGCAGTGTGGTTTCTAGATTGTGATGCAGGTGTCATTGAGGGTTTTTTTGGGGGCCCCAGGTAGATGTGGGCTTGGCGGAGTGTATTAGTGATTCCCACTTGGCAGTGGACAGGCCGTGTCAGGCTGATGTGGAAGAGATGCCCTACTTTACGGAACATGGAGAGCGAGGACAGGCAAGCTTCTGGTGCCTGGGGTAACCCAGCGCTCCCCCTTTTCCCTTACCACCACATGCTTTCTTTCTGCCTTTCTCGACCGCGCTTCGTGGGTGACTGAGAAGGGCAGTGCTAGAGGCAGTCCCGTGGAGGGAGAAGTTAGAAGGAGGGGGTTGTCGTAGCGTTACTGGCCACTTTACCTTGTAGGTCCACTATGCTGGTGTATAGTTTGAAACTAGCCATGCTGTTCCGAAACCCTTAACAAAAGAAAGCCACGATAAATAAATAATTACAGGAAATTA
Organism: Prochilodus magdalenae; assembly: GCA_024036415.1. NCBI lineage: Eukaryota > Metazoa > Chordata > Actinopteri > Characiformes > Prochilodontidae > Prochilodus > Prochilodus magdalenae. The sequence continues at coordinate 34,447 of JAMWET010001706.1, read as the reverse complement.
TAGGCCACCTTTTTAGTCTCTAGTTTATAATATTTCAGTCTACAGTGTGTTATTTATTAATTCATTAATAACTAAAATGCTTAACATGGAAAGTCATTGGACGACAGTGTCAATAGTGGAATTAGTAGAGGACTTTTGAATTGACCAGTAATTGGAAGTACAAGATACAGCCCATGGAACTGTCATTATGTTGAGCATCTCTAGTGAGCCTTTCTTCTTTCCCCTTCTGCCTCTCTTCGCCCCAGAGCGGGGCAAGATGTACAGGGCTCAAAGGGCCCAATGTGGACGAACTAGGCCAGTGGCAGGACAGTATGAGGCACAGAAACAATCCCCCATCACACTCTGAGACTGTTGGCAAACTAGGACAGAGCCAGGAAGAGTGGGATTGGGGAAGAAAGCAGAAGCACCGCAGAGACAGCGAGGGACCCAGGCATGGTCTCGTGTGGAGTCAGCTCTCAGTTCATATGAAACGGTGGAAAAGAGGTGCAAGCAACTAAGCCACTATTTTAACTACACTTTCTATTCACCTGTCCTTCTCAGCACTTAAACAAGCCTCACACCAAGTTTAACAAAAAATATCATTTACACAATTTCCCACATCCCCATACGCAGGTGGCTGGCCAAGACAGGTTTGGTGTCGGAAGTTTGCATTGTCACTTTTGAACTGGAGCTATTAGACCACTGTAATAGAATACTCGGTACTGCTTTATGTGAACCTCTTATTTATAACATTGACATATGCATGCCATAAACGTGTCATGGTAGATATCATATGGTAGCATAAGTCATTTGACAGATTATGTTATGATTAACTGTCATGATATATTTCAAAAGCTTCCAAGTCATGTTTACAAAAACCCAGAGCTAGTCCAGAGGAGTCAAAAACTGCCTGACAGCATGAGAAAGAACCACTCAGAGGAACCAAGATTCAAAACACTCTAAGAACATGAGGAAGAACCAATGAGAGGAACCAAGATTGAAAACACTCTAAGAACATTAGGAAGAACCACTGTGAGGAACCAAGATTCAAAACACCCTAAGAACATGAAGGAGAACCACTGAGAGGAGCTAACACTCAAAACACTTTAAGAACATGAAGGAGAACCACTGAGAGGAGCTAACACTCAAAACACTCTAAGAACATGAGGAAGAACCACTGAGAGGAACCAAGATTCTAAACACTCTAAGAACATGAAGAAGAACCACTCAGAGGAACCAAGATTCAAAACACTCAGAACATGAGGAAGAACCACTGAGAAGAACCAAGATTCAAAACACTCAGAACATGAGGAAGAACCACTAAGAGGAACCAAGATTCTAAACACTCTAAGAACATGAGAAAGAACCACTGAGAGGAACCAAGATTCAAAACACTCTAAGAACATGAGAAAGAACCACTCAGAGGAACCAAGATTCAAAACACTCTAAGAACATGAGAAAGAACCACTCAGAGGAACCAAGATTCAAAACACTCTAAGAACATGAGGAAGAACCACTGAGTGGAGGTAAGACTCAGAACCCACCCCCATTCTAAATTTCACCAGTTATAATGCAAGTAGGACTGAGACCATGAGCAAAAATAATACAGAAGATCCATAAGACCAAGCAGTCTATCACACATCTGGCAGACCACTGATGTATTATGCATAAACAAGATGCCAGGTAAGAGAACATGGTGATGAAAGGTGTTTAATATGCGTGTAAGGAAGAGGATTGAAAGGGCTATGATGATAGACTCACATAAACAGCCAGAGGAGACTTTTTAATATAAACAATAAACCAACCATTTTTAGATAGGAACATATTCAGAACATGCCAGAACAGAATAGCCAAACAATTACCTGCGGTAGCCAGTCAAATTACTCATTTTCACAAGTTCAGAGGTTCCTTCTGACACTAAGGAATGCAATTAAGATCTAAGAATGGTCCGAGTTCAATTTACACGTTGGAGACTGCTGGGTGAATACCTCTCATCTTCATATTTTTGCACCTTTCTTTCACAATCTCATCCCCCTATCAAAGACACAATCAGCGGCAATCAAGGGTGTCATTTGAACTAAGCCATGCTAGAATAATACCATCACTGGCTAGTCCCACTAAATGCTACCTTCTACCCAAGACTTTATTTTTGACTGACAGCAGGCCGTTTCACCAATCGCTCCGAAAGGATGAAGGGAGCCGCTTTGGATTGATCCCTGCCGCTCCAAGGTCGGTCAGTGGGACATTAAGTTGATGGGCCAGGAAAAGCGAGACAGTGTGTAGACCACGTATCACAGAGAAAGAAGGCAAGAGCGCCAAACAACAAAGACGAGAAACTGCTGCACACAAGGGACACGGTTAAGGCTAACGTGTTGGGAAACAGCAGGCCCTGTTCAACCATCGACAGAACGGAGAGAAAACCAGAGAGTCACGTTTCGAAGCTCATTCTTCATTCGCGACTTTATGTACTTCCACACTGTTGCTGGAACTCAGGAGAGCCAAGGCCTTTTAAAACATTCCGGTGACAATTTAATTTGCAGCACTGCTGAATCTAATCCCATGTACGTCATTGTAATGTGTCGCTTAATGGCGTGCAGAAGGTCCTTCAGGATTCCTGTCCAATATAGTTCACATACACTAGCAAGTATATTACGCTGAGTAGCCATTTGCCATTCATGAGGTAATCCTACCTGGTACCTACACATATTGGCCATTTCATCACATATACAATGACTGTCTGTAACCTGTTGCTGCACAATTCATCAGCCACACTCCACCTTGTCCCTCAGTGCAAAGGAACCACCACATCACCATTTTGTTATGGCCCATAAAAGTCAAAAGCACCTCTATGATAATGTTTTTTCCTGATGCCAATTTTACTAATATGTCAGTGCCAAGATAACTGTGGTAACCATGGGATTCTTTTGGCCGGACCAGACTTTGTAGGGCTTGTGAAAGCTCGTGAAAGTCTTCCATGTTGGATTTTAAGTTTGTAACAGATATTAACATACAGTCGAAAAAGGATTTTGAGTGACGGTTGAGTGAAAATATGCTGGTATGACACATATTAATTATGTTTTGCATCTAAATGTGAATGCTTAGTGTTGTTTTAAACCAAACAAATGAGCTTTTGCAGACACACTGTAATATATTTGAATTTAAAGTTCCACACCCAAGTACTGTTTGTTGGCCACGCCTACAGCTATTTGCTACTGATGGTTTGGGGCTTGGTGATGCATTGACTTGCCTTATCACACCTTTCCCATTGGTTCCTGGAACCATCTGTTAGAATACTGGGTATGTCTTTCCCCTCTCACTCACCATCAGTGTGTAGTCATTCCTTCCAGGCTACGTTCCACAATGTGTTCAATTGTTTAAAAGAGCAGGTTAACTGTTCTGTGTTACCTTACTTAAGTTATGTTTTTTATCTGTACTTTACTGAAGTATTTCCATTTCGGAAACTTTTGGAAATTTTTTAATAAACTATTTCCATTTTGTACTTTTTTTTCTACAATATCTTACCTTTTACTCCACTACATTATGTGAAATTTGTCATTCCTCTGAGCTTAGTGCAATACAACAAAAGATAACTCATTTGTGAACCTGTGTTTAAGGCTTTTTCCTTTTTTTATTAAACTTTTATAAAAATGTTTGCCTTTTGTGCTTATGATCCTTTAACCAGACATCACTGTTAGACTAATTAAAGGCGTTCTGGCCCGCTACTGGCTGCTAAATTTCCTTCAGGATCAGTAAAGTATCTATCTATCCATCCATCCATCCATCCATCCATCCATCCATCCATCTATCTATCTAAAAGATTGCAGGACCAAGAGTGACACTAGAGTCTCTTCACCAAAAATGAGCTAATTAAGCAAGCGCCTGGTTCCAGAAATGATAATAGGACATTAGAGCCATAATAAATCATGCTCCTGTTACTCTCCATACTTAAGTACATTTGAAGGTAAATACTTTAGTACTTTACTCAAGTGGAGGCCTAATGGGAGGAACTTCTACTTTTACTGGAGTAATGTTTTAGCCTGGGTATTTCTACTTTAACTAACTACATGGTTTGTGTACTACCTCCACCACTGGTTGTATCTAACTGCAATATGCTAATGTTATGCAATGAGAATAAGGTCGCAGATGCTCGACCAGGGTGCATATACTTCTTGGTGGGAAATGCTATAGGGCTACAAAGACTTCATATAGTGTTATTAGACAGAAGGAAAAAGAACCATCACTCAATGTGATACGATTTGCTACTTCAAATGAAGCGAATTTCATTCAAACCCTCCAGTCCATTTATGTGCTGCAAGCACCTCCTCAGTAAACTCAAGGCGGGTGGGGGTGGGGGTTAACGTCAGAGCCACAACACCGAGCGGCAGGCTTTGGTTTGCAGCCCTTACCCTTCACCGTCCTGTGGTATCGTTTAATCCCTCCTCTCCTTCTGTCCAGACATGGCAGCTCTTTTAATTAGTGACCCAATTAAGCCGGCGCTGGGCCTGGTGTGAGCCTTCCTCTCTTCATTAAGAGCCAGACAGAAAAGATTGGGAGAAGTTTGAGTGGGGGGCTTTTCTAAGTCATTTGAGTGGGTGGTCCCCAAGGGAGGCTGGAGTTAACACATGCACACACACAGCGGACTGTCTATAGCAAGCTGGTGTCGAATGCTAATTTCTTTCTGCTTCTTGTTAGTTATGGATGAACAGCCTGACCTATGATTTTACATCTAGGTAAGTCACTGTTATATTCAGAATGGCCTACCACCTAAATAATAGTTCATTTAGAGTGTGAAAATGGTTGGATGGATCTGGAGTGGGCATTGTTTGGATTCATCTGGAGTGGGCATTGGTTGGATTCATCTGGAGTGGGCACAGGTTGGATTCATCTGGAGTGGGCATTGGTGGGATTCATCTGGAGTGGGCATTGGTGGGATTCATTCATAGCGAGAATTAGTTGGATTGTCTCAGAGGAAGCATTGGTTGGGTTCAACTGGAGTGGGCATTGGTTAGATTTATCTGGAGTGGGCATTGGCTGGATTCATTTGGAGTGGGCATTGGTTGGATTCATCCGGAGTGGGTATTGACTGGATTTATCTGGAATGGGCATTGGTTGGATTCATTCATAGTGAGAAGTGGTTCGATTAATTCAGAGAGAGCATTGGTTGGATTCATCCAGAGTGGGCTTTGGTTGGATTCATCTGGAGTGGGCATTGGTTGGATTCATTTGGAGTGGGCATTGGTTGGATTCATCTGGAGTGGGTATTGACTGATTTATCTGGAGTGGGCATTGGCTGGATTCATTTGGAGTGGGCATTGGTTGGATTCATCCGGAGTGGGTATTGACTGGATTTATCTGGAATGGGCATTGGTTGGATTCATTCATAGTGAGAAGTGGTTCGATTAATTCAGAGAGAGCATTGGTTGGATTCATCCAGAGTGGGCTTTGGTTGGATTCATCTGGAGTGGGCATTGGTTGGATTCATTTGGAGTGGGCATTGTTTGGATTGTCTCAGAGGGAGCATTGGTTGGATTTAACTGGAGTGGGCATTAGTTGGTTTCATCTGGAGTGGGCATTGGCTGGATTCATTTCGAGTGGGCATTGGTTGGATTCAACTGGAGTGGGCATTGGTTGGATTCATCTGGAGTGGACTTTGGCTGGATTCATTTGCAGTGGGCATTGGTTGGATTCATCTGGAGTGGGTATTGACTGATTTATCTGGAGTGGGCATTGGTTGGATTAATCTGGAGCATGAATTGGTTGGATTAATTCAGAGAAAGTGCTGGTTGGATTCAGTTAGACACCTTTTGATTGAATAAATCTGGAGCAGGCACTAACTGGATTAATTCAGAGCGTCAATTGGTTGGATTAATTCAGAGAGAGTCTTGGCTGGTTTTATCTGGAGTTGGTTTTGGTTGGATTCTTAGATAGAAAACATTGGTTGTATTCAGTTAAAAGAGCCATTGACTGGATTCAGTTGGAGCGGGCATTGACTGGATTCATTCAGAGTGAGCAATGGGTGGATAATTTCAGAGAGAGCATTGGTTGGTTACTTCTGGAGTGGGTATTGGTTGGGATCATTTGGAGCAGATATTGGCTGATTAATTCAGAGCAGGCTTTGGTTGGAATCATTCAGAAATAGCGCTGGTAACAGGCATTGATTGGATTAATTCAGAGCATGCATTGGTTGGATTAATTCAGAGAGGGTACTGGCTGGATTCATCTGGAGTGGGTTTTGGTTGGATTCATTCAGAGTGGGTCATTGATTGGATTTATTCAGAGCGGGCATTGGTGGGATTGAATCAAAGCAGGCTTTGGTTGGATTCTTTCAGAGACAGCACTGGTTAGATTCAGTCAAAGGTGATTGATTGGGTTCATTTGGAGTGGGCATTGGTGGGATTCATTCAGAGTGGGCGTTGGTTGGATTTATTTAAAACAGGCATTGGATGCTGACATATGATTGTCTTCTAGGCTTTCTATCGAAACCACAGTTGTGGTTGAAAACTATTTACTATTGGAATCTGAGGAGGGTTATTTTTGCATGTGTACAGAATATAAGCTGAATTAAAATGCAAATTGTCATGTAACTATGTAATTAATTATGGAATTATATACTTTAGTACAGCAAAATATGTCTGGCCTAGAAGCAGAAGGCTAATTAAGACTTGGCTTGGCTTGCACTAACGCTCTCATTTGATCTGAATCTTGTCATGTACTCATCTTGGGCTCTTCTCTACAGCCTTAGTATAAAGTAGGCAATCCTAATAAAGCCGATGACGGGTTTCAGAAATTCAGTCTATACACCTTACCCTGCAAATATATTTTTGCACATCAGCAGGTCATAAAGCAATGGGAGACCTTAGGGAGATTTTAGTGTGGGTGTGAGAGTGTGGCCTCAGACAAATGAACGAATCGGCCAAAACAAGCTGACTCTGCGTTATTGACTAGTAGCGTGTCTGCCTCACCATGGCTCTTCTGATAGATTGTGATAGATTTTCTATCCGCAGGAAGCTTCATTTGGATGGCTACCAGTTCTCTGGTGCTTATCAATGCAATTAGTGGAGTTGAGGGCTAGCGACAAATCACTTCCATTTGCTGTAATTGATTCGCACCTTTTCATAATTATGACTATCAGCTGAAAGTCAAATGGAGGAGGCGGTCCGCCACTGTGTCCCCTTTTCATTCAGTCACATTGCCAGAGGAAGTGGTGGTAAACGCTAGAACAAAAAAAATGATGACAATGGCGGTGCATTGATTTGGTTGGGCCGCCAACTTTTTCTGGGCAACGTGAGCGAAAATTTTATTTAGCATATGCTCCCAAAGTGCTGCCTCAGTGAGCAGGTGGCAAAAACACATGCAGAGAGAGACTAGCATGGCTCAGTTCAGGGTCCAGGAGCCAAAACCACTGGTGTCCATCTAGTTGCGCCTCATCTCTTCATCATCCTCCCATACAGGGTTTATACAACTAATTATTGGTTCATATAATCATTGCTGTTCAGTAAAGGTGATGGCCAGTTCTCCACACTTTTACAATGGGCACAACCTCCGTCTCAGGCTTGTCTGATTAGCAAAGGGGTTTTAGGCATACATACACTTACGCCTATATAAAATGAACAGCTGCACACTTAGTTGTACCCAGAAGGCATCGACCAACAGAAAAGAAACTTGGTGGGTAGGTTTGAAAGTGTAAGATATGTGACTGACTCAATAGCCATGATTATGGACATTCAGCAAGCAGCGATGGCCTTCATGAGTCATCCTGTTGGTGCCAGCACCATTAGCAGACAGCTGCATGACTGCAATGGTGTCATTCAGAATGGAAGCAAGTCATCTTCAGTGATGAGCCCCACTTTTGTCTTGCTGGAGACAGCCAACAAGTCAGCGGTGGAGGCACCATGGTCAGCACCAAGGTAAACAATTTGTTATTACGCATCACATGTCCAGAAGCCCCGGTGTCACTTGGTCTTTACACCTACTGCAAAATCTGCAGGGACTGTGTGAGAATATTTAAACTGCCTGGGATGGATTATTGCAGGACACCATTAGGAACTTCTACAACTCCATGCTAAGACACTACTTCTGTATGTGTAGCTGAATAAATATTGTCCATATCAGTTCATGTCATGTATTGTTCCTGGTCACCTTTATCTTCCTTCCCCATAGCACTGCAATCCAACACTTCCTTCTGGGTACAACTACTTGTTTGACTATGAGAGCATATATAATTATTAACCATACTTAAGGGTGTCATAGCTTTTTTCCCATCTTGGATATTTTGAATAATTTGGTGAGCTCTGCAATGACTTACTGGTTTACAGTGAGATACTTTAATGGCTAACATAAAAGCAACTTGTCAATTTTTATTCTATTTAGCTAGCTATGCTACTTATTTGGAGCTTGCTAGTAGCTAACATTACCTATACTAGCTAATTTCTTTTGAGCTTGACAAGTACTGTAAATTAAAGATGTTACTCATTAACAAACTTTGGATTTAAGATGATATGGTTGTCAAATAAAAGTTACAGAACAGGAAAAAATGGAGAAAGCAAAGTTTTAAGACCTGCTTTAACCGCTTACTTCAGTTATTTCCCAAATAATTATACAAATAAGCTTATTGCGTTACTAGGCAAGGTCTATTGTCTATTAGCAAAAGGTCTTCAGTCTAACTGTAAACCGAAAAGGTAGAGCTATGGCAGTAGGTGTTTCTAATAAAATGGCCAATGAATATAAATTTCACAAAGTCCCCTTTTCAGGAAAGGTCTGGGATTGCATTGGCTAGGGAGAAAGTGAAGATGGTAGTATCTTATTATTTTCTCTAAGCTACTAATCGTACCCTGGGGTCTGAGACAGTACATCTGGTACTGGTCATTCAGACAGGAGGAGCAACCTATTAGTGATATACTGCAGGGCAGTCCATCACTGCAACTTTGTCTTAGCAGCTAAGGACAAAGGCACGATGGATACAGCAGTAAAAGTGTCCAGTGCAACCAACCCAGGGTGAGAGGAACACTGCTCTTTGAGACCAGCCCATCTGGGTCTTCAGAGTGAGAGCACATCAGCAGTATCATTATAGTTGCTTTAGCTAATGGGTTTGAATAAGGCAAACACAGCTGCTGTATTTACAAATGAGGTCAGAGCTACAGAATACCATTTACCCACTGTGACCTCCGATCATCAGGAAAAGAGAAAACCGAGGGCACCATGTGGAGGGCCCAGGAGTTTTGGGTATACGAGCGAAATATGAATCATGCTGGTGTACTGAGTTTGTTGGATATTTTTAAGGTGGGAGTCCATTCCTGTTCGAGCCCTGACACCTTGATGTGCTAAACACCCCAGCAACACCGATACCAGGGCACCATGTGGAAAAGCTGGGCAGGAGAATTCTCAGTGGGCTGCTCTATTCGTAGGTAGTTCACAAAGAAAGCAAGAAACAGAGAAATTCATTGTATGCTTATAGCTCCTCCTACAGCACCCAAATCCAACCAGATGCACAGAAGGAAAGAAAAAACAACAAGAGGAAAACACAGCCACAAATTTAAACTTAATGCCTCAACTTTTGACAGTGTCAACTATTTTGATTTCACTAACATTATGTAATCGCTATTCCACAGCAATCAATACAACTACAAAGTTATTGTGGACACTTTAAAATAATAGTAAGACTTTGATTTGATAGTCCTCTATAAATGCCTTTTATAGATGGTTAGTCTGTCTTAACTAATGTTCAATCAAATTTCAGCCAAATGCTTTAGAGGATAGTACCTCAGTCAGTGCAATGTGTTAGTGTACTGTAAGTAGTGTGATGGTGTACAGTAACTTAGTAAGTGTAATGTGTTAGTGTACTGTAAGTAGTGTGTTGGTGTACAGTACCTCAGTAAGTGTAATGTGTTAGTGTACTGTAAGTAGTGTGTTGGTGTACAGTAACTCAGTAAGTGTAATGTGTTAGTGTACTGTAAGTAGTGTGTTGGTATACAGTAACTCAGTAAGTGTAATGTGTTAGTGTACTGTAAGTAGTGTGTTGGTGTACAGTAACTCAGTAAGTGTAATGCGTTAGTGTACTGTAAGTAGCGTGTTGGTGTACAGTAACTCAGTAGGTGTAATGTGTTAGTGTACTGTAAGTAGCGTATTGGTGTACAGTAACTCAGTAAGTGTAATGTGTTAGTGTACTGTAAGTAGTGTGTTGGTGTACAGTACCATGGTAAGTGTAATGTGTTAGTGTACTGTAAGTAGTGTGTTGGTGTACAGTAACTCAGTAAGTGTAGTGTGTTAGTGTACTGTAAGTGGTGTGTTGGTATACACTAGCTCAGTAAGTGTGATGTGTTAGTGTACTGTAAGCAGTGTGTTTGTGTACAGTAACTCAGTAAGTGTAATGTGTTAGTGTACTGTAAGTAGCGTGTTGGTGTACAGTAACTCAGTAAGTGTGATGTGTTAGTGTGCTGTAAGTAGAGTGTTGGTGTACAGTAACTCAGTAAGTGTAGTGTGTTAGTGTACTGTAAGTAGAGTGTTGGTGTACAGTAACTCAGTAAGTGTAGTGTGTTAGTGTACTGTAAGTAGAGTGTTGGTGTACAGTAACTCAGTAAGTGTAGTGTGTTAGTGTACTGTAAGTAGAGTGTTGGTGTACAGTAACTCAGTAAGTGTAATGTGTTAGTGTACTGTAGGTGGTGTGGTTTTTATCTTCTCCTATAACTTTACATTTTGGAGCTACTTGTTTTACTCTGGACATTGATGATATGCTGAGATATGCCAGAGAGAATGATATTAAACAAGTACTTGAGACCCTACTCAAGGTTAATGACAGTGTTCTTCATGAGCTGTAGCTGCTGATAACATGCACATAGGTTTATGCCCCTATGTACAGAATCTGCCAGTGACATACGGCTAAACAGACATTATCCTGTATAAATATGTAAAGCTTCTGAAAAGGTTTGCAAGCTCAAGTGTTGATGGTCGGTGCCTGGATGAGCTACTAAGCTCATTCCACCTCAAATGACCCCTCTTTCCCAATCTCTTTCTGATTTTGACCAGCCCCTGGCAAACACATAAAGTAATGCATCCAGCCAAATGTAATCATAAAGCCTATAATCACACAGTCTGAGGAAATTGTATTGTGTTGATTCTTCAAACAACCAACAAAACATACATTCCTTATTTATCTCCCACTTTCGTAAGTGATTGTTTTTTACTTGCAAATGTAAAAATGAAGCCCACAGCTTTTATTTTAAGCCCTGCGTGAATATGCGTTGTTGAGGAGGTTGCTCTGATCTCTAATGCTACTTTGCTTATGCTATATTATCCAGTGATGACAATTGCATTAGATAAGGACCAAAATATAAACACTGCCGGCCAGAAGAACAATGCAATATGCATTGTGTATTATAATGCTGTAATATGCCTTGTCTGTATATGATATTGCCTCATATTAACCCATATGAGCCAAGACCTGTTTCCCCTTAAGGGAGAATAATGAAGGGTCAGTTATAAGATCATAAAGGATCAGTCTTATTGTGACAAAGAGGTCACATGGTGTCTTCTGTAAGTATTATAGAATCATAATACTGGTAGCATATGTCACAACAACAACAATTTCATAACTGGTATTCCATCATGGTGTTCTAGAAATGGCGTCAGAATGTGTATATGTAATATAGAATATGGATATATGTAATATAGAATAAGGGTATGTGTAATATAGAATATGGGTATATGTAATATAGAATATGGGTATATGTAATATAGATATGGGTATGTGTAATATAGAATATGGGTATATGTAATATAGATATGGGTATGTGTAATATAGAATATGGGTATATGTAATATAGATATGGGTATGTGTAATATAGAATATGGGTATATGTAATATAGATATGGGTATGTGTAATATAGAATATGGGTATATGTGATATAGAATATGGGTATATGTGATATAGAATATGGGTATATGTAATATAGAATATGGGTATATGTAATATAGAATATGGGTATGTGTAATATAGAATATGGGTATATGTAATATAGATATGGGTATGTGTAATATAGAATATGGGTATATGTAATATAGATATAGGTATGTGTAATATAGATATGGGTATATGTGATATAGAATATGGGTATATGTGATATAGAATATGGGTATATGTGATATAGAATATGGGTATATGAACATTAGAGCTCTTAAATGGTTGAAACCTTATAGGTACAAAAACAAGACTGTAAAATGAGCTGGTTTTGTCTCTAACTTCACTAACCAAGCACATCGCCATTTTCTAAATGAGGTCATATGTTCTCCAACTGTCATGTGACTGCATCCAGGATGTTGGGTACAGGTCACTCAGGGACTCCATGTGTGTAGGTGGAGGATAAAGCTGTATGAAGAACTTTACAGACTTTTAAAGGGCTTGTGACACATACGCCACTGTGGGCTCTTATGGATTAAGACTCATTTAGCTCACTTCAACTGAAACAGCAACTTCATCATACCGGAAAAGGGTTTTTTCCCCAGCTCAAACAAGATCTCACATTTGCTTTTTTGGAAAAATGGCACCAGGACAGAAGGACTAGAATTTAAGATTAGCTTGCAATGCTTAAACAGGTAGCGATATGACAGGCAGAGGCACAGCTAGGAATCTTTGGCCCTCTGAAAATGTCATACCTGGGACCTCACCTCACCTTATTTCCCTGAACCTGTCACAACATTAAAATGAGTCAAAATTTTCATAATCCTACTCTTTATTTTTGTTATAGCCCCATTACTGTAACTCTAATTGGCCATGCAGGAAGCTGTGAATATGAATATGTATGTAACATGACTGAATATCAATGTACCGTATACAACTGGCTGAAATGTCATTTGGGTCATATACTCAAGGGCCCATCTTCAATACCTTTATTTATGGAGCATAACTCTATCATATTTCATTATAATTACATATGTGTATTTAATGTATATATGTGTATATATAAGCTCGCTGTAACACTTTGGTGGTTGAGGCAGGATGCAAGTGCATAGTGGTTTTATAAGAGTGAGTCCGTATAACAGGGGTCAAAACACAGGTGGGTATCGTTGAAGGCATGTCCATAAATTGAAAGCAGAAACAAAACCAGGGTCAAGAACTACAGACGAAGACAAACACTACAAAACAAAAAGAATAAGTACAGAAAGGAAACACACGAGGGGAGTAACAGGCTCAGAACTAACAAAGGTACAACAGCTTAACACTAACAAAGATACCACAGCTCAGAACTAACAAGGGACAACAGACCTGAACTACCAAGGAGACGACAGAGGGGCAAACAAAGGGGTCTTAATACAAGTCCTAATTCACATCAGGTGTGGGTGTGGGTGAAGCCAGGGCGGAGCAGGAAAAACCGTGCTATGACACAAAGTAACCAGAGGGGGCGTTGTTTGACATGAACAAGGACAGGCAGACAGAGATAGATAGATAGATAGATAGATAGATAGATAGATAGATAGATAGATAGATAGATAGATAGATAGATAGATAGATAGATAGATAGACAGATAGATAGATAGATAGATAGATAGATAGATAGATAGATAGATAGACAGACAGACAGACAGATAGATAGATAGATAGATAGATAGATAGATAGATAGATAGATAGATAGATAGACAGACAGACAGACAGATAGGCAGACAGACAGACAGACAGACAGACAGACAGACAGACAGACAGATAGATAGATAGATAGATAGATAGATAGATAGATAGATAGATAGATAGATAGATAGACAGACAGACAGACAGACAGACAGACAGACAGACAGACAGACAGACAGATAGATAGATAGATAGATAGATAGATAGATAGATATCAGGATATATATCACCATGTGTACATGCACCCAAAGCCCATTCTACAAAGATGCACACTCATTTGTCCACTACAGATCAAGCACTGATAACTGACACCAGACTACTTTCTACTAGTAAGTTAAACTTCTGCATTTCCGTGGTTGAGAGAACATGATGTCTTAGCCGGAAAACAGCCCGTGTTGAGATGATTTATGAGGGAAAAGCTCTACAAGCTCCATGATTTTGCAATAGGACCAGGAGTTTTGTTGATTCAGCTCTATCGCATCATTTCCATTACAACAACTGCAGTTACTACAGCACAAACCTGCTTCTATTAAACGCTTCAGCATATATATATATATGTGATATAGCGGCTTCGTCATTTTTACTGTTCTTCTTGTGTTGTATTCCTCCCTCAAGCATGTGTGATTTGTTTATACTTACATGCATGCTAAACTAATGCACATTTACATGTACAGTGGGGAAAACAAGTATTTAGTCAGTCACCAATTGTGCAAGTTGTCCCACTTAAAAAGATGAGAGAGGCCTGTAATTGACATCATAGGTAGACCTCAACTATGAGAGACAAAATGTGGAAAAAAATTGAGAAAGTGATTTTGTCTGATTTTTAAAGAATTTATTTGCAAATAATGGTGGAAAATAAGTATTTGGTCAATAACAAACAAGCAAGATTTCTGGCTGTCACAGACCTGTAACTTCTTTTTTAAGAGGCTCCTCTTTCCCCCACTCATTACCTGTATTAATGGCACCTGTTTGAAGTCGTTAACAGTATAAAAGACACCTGCCTACAACCTCAAACACTCACACTCCAAACTCCACTATGGTGAAGACGAAAGAGCTGTCGGAGGACACCAGAAACCGAATTGTAGACCTGCACCAGGCTGGGAAGACTGAATCTGCAATAGGCAAGCAGCTTGATGTGAAGAAATCTACTGTGGGAGCAATAATCAGAAAATGGAAGACCTACAAGACCACTACTAATCTCCCTCGATCTGGGGCTCCACGCAAGATCTCAGCCCGTGGGGTCAAAATGATCACAAGAACGGTAAGGAAAAATCCCAGAACCACAAGGGGGGATCTAGTGAATGACCTGCAGGAAGCTGGGACCAACGTTACAAAGGGTACCATCAGCAACACACTACGACGCCAGGGACTCAGATCTTGCAGTGCCAGACGTGTCCCCCTGCTTAAGCCAGTCCATATCCAGGCACGTCTGAAGTTCTGCTAGAGAGCATTTGGATGTTCCAGAAGAGTATTGGGAGAATGTCATATGGTCAGATGAAACCAAAGTAGAACTATTTGGTAAAAACACAACTCGTCGTGTTTGGAGGAAAGTGAATGCGGAGTTGCATCCAAAGAACACCATACCAACTGTGAAGCATGGGGGTGGCAACATCATGCTTTGGGGCTGTTTCTCTGCAAAGGGACCAGGACGACTGGTCCGTGTACATGAAAGAATGAATGGGGCCATGTATTGTGAGATTTTGGGTGCAAACCTCCTTCCATCAGCAAGGGCAATGAAGATGAAACGTGGCTGGGTCTTTCAGCATGACAATGATCCCAAGCACACTGCCAGGGCAACAAAGGAGTGGCTTCGTAAGAAACATTTCAAAGTCCTGGAGTGGCCTAGCCAGTCTCCCGATCTCAACCCCATCGAAAACCTTTGGAGGGAGTTGAAAGTCCGTGTTGCCCGCCGACAGCCCCAAAACATCACTGCTCTAGAGGAGATCTGCATGGAGGAATGGGCCAACATACCAGCAACAGTGTGTGCCAACCTTGTGAAGACTTACAGAAAACGTTTGACCTCTGTCATTGCCAACAAAGGATATACAACAAAGTATTGAGATGAACTTTTGTTATTGACCAAATACTTATTTTCCACCATTATTTGCAAATAAATTCTTTAAAAATCAGACAAAATGACTTTCTCAATTTTTTTCCACATTTTGTCTCTCATAGTTGAGGTCTACCTATGATGTCAATTACAGGCCTCTCTCATCTTTTTAAGTGGGACAACTTGCACAATTGGTGACTGACTAAATACTTATTTTCCCCACTGTAGCACCACATGACAGAGTGTTAGAACTACACTCATCCCATGGGTAGGTTTGAGATTGTGAGACATTTGGACGACTCAAGTTCCATGCTCGGCCACACATTTACTGCTGTACCTGACTGACCCCGCAGCAACAGTTGCAGACATTCGGCGAGCAGTGATGCCTCCGTGAGTCATCCTATCATTGCCACCACCTTTGGCAGAGAGCTGCACAACTAGGGACTACATGCACCAGATCTTTTGTTCCCTCCCAGTAGCATTGCAGTCCCATACTTCCTTCTGGGTGCAGCTATTCTTTTGACAGGGTGTGTATTTAATACTAGTCTTTAAATGTTGAATAGTAAACAAAGCAAATCCCCCCTCCTCACCCCACCACCACCCTACAATGATGCCCCTGGTCCCCCTGGTGATATGTGCCCAAGCTCATCATTCCTGTCCAGGCCAATGCAGTAAACAGGAAGTGTTTATGGCTACCGAGACTGTCTTTGCTTCTCTCCTACTGAGAAACATCCATTTTCTCTCCGTCATGGCCCAAGGCCTTTCACACCTTGCTCCCACTGAGCGCAGAAATCAAAGACGGAGATGTAAACAGTTCTCCCTGGACAAGATGAAGTCGAAGCAGAGCATATCAGGGTGTGCTGAAGCGTGCACTAAAGCGTGTTAGCACCTGCGCGTGTAGTCGGAGTGTTTGGCCCTCTGTTTGGTTAACTGGTGACATTAGCCGGCCTCTGGACTAAATTGGCGAAGAAGATGACAGCGGCGTGAGGTTTAATAAAGCGTGAGAATGGCCGCGTCTGAATCTCGTCATTAGGCTAATGCATTAGATATGATCACACTGCGGGTAACCCCCCTCCCTTTCAGATAGCGGCTCCTCAGCCAAGAGGAAATCACATTTATAATTACCACCGCATTAACCTTTAGCCACATGTCTTCTTCACACTGTTTTACATTACAGGACACATTGGACAGTGACCAGCTACTACAGTTTTTGTAAGACAGCATTTAAAACATGTCACTGGAATGAACCGGAGTAATCATAGCGAGATTTTAGCCTCTCGAGGTCAAATGGCCCGAAAGGACAGGTCTTTAACTTCATGCACTCACTGGCCAATTTAGTTAAAAACACCATCATCTGTTTTCTGTGGGTCTTTTGTCTAGCCTTTCATCCTTGGATAGGGCTGCCACTGAATGGTTCTGTTCTAGGCCCCAGCAATGCCGCTATGCCTGATAGAATATCTGATTCATCTAATTAGCCATATATCTGGTCAACAGGTCCCTGTGTTTAGAACCTCAGTGTTAATTAATGGAGCTAAGGCCTATTGCATCAAAACAAGTTTGGTTACACACCAAGGACGGGGGAAAACGGGGAACAATTTTAACGCAGTGGAACGTTTACATAAAGTCTAGCACATTAGATTAGTTTGCAGCCCTTCCCAGACATAGACAGACCAGGATGCATTGGTATTGGTATATGTGAAAATGCATAGAAGCAGCCTCTATGCTGTGCTATGGTTCACGCTGTCATTCTCATATCAACTTTTTTTTTATTTTTAACCTTAGCATTTTTATAGTTAATGTGCTTTAAGTTGTTTTTTATATTCAGCTTGGACTTAATATTGGGCTGGGTGGTATATACAGGGGTTGGACAATGAAACTAAAACACCTGTCATTTTAGTGTGGGAGGTCTCATGGCTAAATTGGACCAGCCTGGTGGCCAATCTTCATTAATTGCACATTGCACCAGTAAGAGCAGAGTGTGAAGGTTCAGTTAGCAGGTAAGAGCACAGTTCTGCTCAAAATATTGCAATGCACACAACATTATGGGTGACATACCAGAGTTCAAAAGAGGACAAACTGTTGGTGCACGTCTTGCTGGCGCATCTGTGACCAAGACAGCAAGTCTTTGTGATGTATCAAGAGCCACGGTATCCAGGGTAATGTCAGCATACCACCAAGAAGGACGAACCTCCACCAGCATCACGTAGTGACCTGGGCACTATCCTGCAAGAAGAATGGCTTAAAATCCCTCTGACCACTGTGCAGGACGCAGTATATGTCATTCCCAAGACGAACTGATGCTGTATTGGCCGCAAAAGGAGGCCCTACACCATACTAATAAATGATTGTGGTCTAAAACCAGGTGTTTCAGTTTCATTGTCCAACCCCTGTATATTAATATACTTTCAGGTGAGTTATAGAATGGGGCAATACTGGCTCTCTCTTTACTCTTACCAAGCTAATGGCTACCTTTTCTGTCCGGCTTGATACTGAGGCTTTCCAGCTACCCGCCTCTGACCAGCTGCGTACCTGCCCAGCCTGACACTGAAGGAAGATTGCCCAGGTTTCCCTGCTACCTGCCCTTGACCAGCTGCCCACCTGCCCAGCCTGTACTGATGAAGGACTAACCAGGGTTTCCTGCTGCAGATGAATATTTTCGCTAATGCTCCCTGCTTCTCACTATTATTCCACAATGATGTCTTCATTAACTTCATTGTCACCACTATGACTAGATCAGCATACTCAACTGATGTTCCATTGAACAATTTCAAAATGTAGTTTGGACCACAGGAGAAGGATGGGTCCCCCTGTGTGAGTCTGGTTCCTCCCTAGGTTTCTTCCTCCAACTTGAGGGAGTTTTTCCTTGCCACAGTCACAAACATGTCTTTCTTTCCTCTCCTAAATGAATTATCATCACTGAAATTCTGTAAAATTGCTTTGAGACAACATCAGTTGAGAAAGTGCTGTATAAATAAGTTGGATTTGATTTGATTTACTTATATTAATAAAGTTTGACGTTTCTTCTGTAAGCCGTTCCATGGTGTGAACCTACCCCAGTTGCGTTAGTGTAGGCCTTTTACATTCAACAAAAATCATTATATACACTCTCTATGTTGTATTAAAGTCCTTATTGTCATTCTCAGGCCTTTCTCAAGCCAGCTATTAGCATTGTTTTTATGGAGTACTTGGTTAAGGTCAATATAATAAATTATCAAGCAGCAGCTGATACACAAACACAAGTTTCTGTGGTTAATTATGTAAAAAAGGTCTAAATAAAACTAAAGTGCTTTAAACTGGAGACTGAAGAATGTTATGATCGGGGATCCTCTTGTTTCTCAAAGCATCGCCTCTCCTC
This sequence comes from Prochilodus magdalenae, assembly GCA_024036415.1. Classification (NCBI taxonomy): domain Eukaryota; kingdom Metazoa; phylum Chordata; class Actinopteri; order Characiformes; family Prochilodontidae; genus Prochilodus; species Prochilodus magdalenae. Next base: position 15,443 of record JAMWET010001706.1, on the reverse strand, counting down.
AGTTTCAGTTTCTATTTACAAAGCTAATAAATAGACACTCATTCAGCTCTGTCTTCTCATATTCATCACCATTGGATGGTGTGGTACGAGTAGGGCAGTGGTCTTCCACATCACTAGAGACATGTCTTTGTAGCAGCTATGGAACAGCATGGAACTGCTATTTAATCAAAGACTTTTTCTTTTCCTTTTCTTTCTTTTCCTGCTTTAAAACACTGAATGTTTTCTCTTACTCTTAATAATACATCACTACTGTGGACTTTTAGCAGCAGAGATGGATATTCTAGGTTTATGTTACTGTGATAAACTCCTGAAAGTGGTCACTGGTTTCACTGTTAACAGTTTCATTCAGACTTTCAGGATTGTTTCTCATTGTTACTCTCGTAGGACTCTAACAGTTATCAGTTATTCTATGTTCAATGTTGCCTATAATAGTAAATTCGTATCCTTTTATATTAATATTGTGTTTGTCTTGTTATGCTGAGTTAACCAGTAGAGGATGGGTTCCCCTTTTCATCTTCCTTCCTCTCAAGGTTCTTCCTCTTGCTCTGAGGGAGTTTCTCATTGCCACTGTCGCTATTGGCTTCCTAATTGGGGGCTTGGACAGTGATTCTCTGTAAAGCTGTTTAGTGATCTGTTGTAAAAGGCACTATACAAATAGACCTTGACTTGACTGGCACAGGATACTGGTTGCAAAGTAGCAACTATATATTGTTTTATTTAAAACCCTGTATTTGTGTTTATTTGGGTCATTTTTTTATTTTTTATAAATGTGCTCGTGGCATCTACACTTGGCTTTGACTTAAAATTACATATCTAGCCCACTTCTTAAAAATACCAAGATACATCTTGTATATTGTCATCAGCCTGAAAATATCAAGATATCATTTTTTCGTCTATATCGCCCAGCCCTACACATAAGCTTGGACAGGGAACCATGATTTCTCTTACATTTGAAAATCACAAGCAGTCAAGCTAGCTGCGATTATGAATTATATACAGTGTTATAGCCCATTGAGTTCTGGCTTCAATGTGTAAGACGACATTATCATGAGCTGTTGTTTTCAAAACCTGATATGTGCTTTGTAGATATGGTGACTAGGTAGGCCTTAAAACACAGCCTGTGATGAATACAATTTAACAGGCTTCAATCACTAATCACACTTAAATAGCTTTCTAAACATTGCACAAATATGGCCCAAGGAGAGTGTGGTAGCTTCATTGTTTTGTTTTGTTTGGTTTTTTTCTCCTCCGCTTGGTTAATTAGAATGTGCACAATGAACTGAAAATGAGGCATTAATTGATCCCCACCTAGCTGGTAATGACTCGTTTCCTGTGTATTGTGCTGCTGTTTGGATCGTCCTAATGATGTGTGTGCCGTAATTAGACGGGAAGCCGAAAACAAACACATATCCAGCCTCTCGAACTGTGCCGCCACCCCCCACCATCCCTCTTTCTCCCTCTCTCCTCCCGTCCCTTCGTGATGTGATCTGGCAGGCGAAGCCACCTGCGCAGCCGACATGCAAAATGAAAATGGATTTTCCGATGTGGGAGAGGGTCATTCTTGGATCTGGAGAAGTACATTATTGTTGAAATGTACCATTCCAAGTGCATACTTTATGCACATGACAGTACATTAGTAGTATATCATAATTGTTGTTAGCACACGTGTTTGTGGTGGATTGATCCCAAAAATCTGGAGATTTGTAATGGTCTACTCTCGAAAGTAAAGACTGTGTTCTAATAATGTGCAGGAGAATACGCATTGCCGTGTCTTTTATTTTTATTTATAGGATGGGTGTTGGTTTGCGTAATAGTGTGTTGCCCAGATATGTTTTTCTTTCTAGAGGTAGGAGAACCTATCGTCTGAAGACATTCGTGTGATCTCAAGCTCTCAGTAACAATCCACAGACCATTTTCTCTGATGTTTGCACTGGGAACGTTGTCTTCTCATTGTTATCATGTTAATACAATGTGGCCATCCTCAAAACATCCTCTGAATGTGGTGCAGTGTGACAACCTGTTATGTTTTTGGTTAGCATTTAAACCTTAATAGGAACCATATCTTGAACTACAAACAATCTTTAAAATGTTCTTTTAACACATTAAGATTACAATGTTTTCATTAAGACTTTGTTAGAACTTGTAGGAAACGTTATAGCAGAGTATTCTAAAAACGTATTTATGTATTAATGAGTTAGTAACAACGGTTTATGAATACACTGAGTGATGTCTCTAATCCAACATTCTTTATTGAAACTTACTTTTGTGGTTTAGACTGTATTTGGTAAATGTCCATTCATATGTGGAGATAGGTACATTTTTGGCGTTTGTATTTTGGGGCAATAATAGTCCCAGAATATTAACACCACATACACTAGTCATTATTGGAAAATAAATTTTGTGCTGCGCAAACCCCTTAGATAGTAGTATTACTCTGGTGAACATAATGTAAGTAATACTGAGACTAACCCCTGTAAACCTACATATTTACATGTATTTAAGTAAAGCTTTATATATACATAGTATATATCAGGGTTTTGGACAATGAAAAACTGAAACACCTGGTTTTAGAGCACACGTCACCTCAGGGTTATTAGTATGTGGTAGGGCCAACATCAGCCGTCCAGTTGGATCTTGGGAATGACACAATATACTCGCCGTCCTGCAGCAGTGGTCAGCTAAGGGAGTTTAAGTTAAGCCATTCTTCTTGCAGGATAGTGGCCAGGTCACTAACGTGATTCTGGTGGAGAGGGTTCGTCCTTATTGGGTGGTATGCTGACATTACCCTGTGGATACCGTGGCTCCTTGACTACATCGATAACAGAAGCCCTTGCTTGTCTTGGTCAACGGGACAGATCGCGGGCAGCAAGACGTGGCCCAACACTCCTGTCCTCTTTTTGTGAACTCTGGTAATGTTCTACCCATTAATGTTGTGTGCCATTGCAGTAAGTTTTGAGTGCAGACTGTGCTCGTTAATTACCTGCTAACTGGAACCTTCACACTCTGGCTCTTTACTGGTGCAATGTGGCAATTTTAATGAAGATTGACCAACCGAGGCTGGGTCCAATTTAGCCATGAGACGTCCCACACTAAAACATGATAGGTGTTGTTCGGTTTCGTTTCATTTGTCCAGAACCCCTGTACGTAATATGTGACGATCGGACAAGCAGATTTGTGAGTTGCGCACAGCAATGAAAAATAAAGAGGCAACAGTGCGTGTTAAATTTAACATCACTTTTAGGCGTTTGTACTACCGGAGATGGCAGTAACAACAAAAACAAGGAAAGTACAAATCTACTAATTGGGGGAGGGGGGGTTCATTAACAAGGGGCACGGATGTCAACTCAATTCATGCAGTGAATAAGACAATCAGACAGTGTACCAGTAATGGACAATTTCAGTGGTACCCTATGTGCAGCAGAGGTACCAAAAGGAATTAAAACCTACTAGGAGTAAACCAGAGAGTAATCAAAATAAGTCAAAGCCAGAGTGTGTAAACACTAAGATCAAAGACACAGATGAGTTGCTGGCGGTATGCACACAGAATGGCAATACTTGGCAATGAGGGCCAGTTGCAGGAGAGAACTCATTTAAACCAACAGACTAAACGGACAAACGATGTCTGTGCAGAAAAAGAGATACAAGAGATATACTAATCTATGTATTAAAGGTGGAGGATATGGCAAAAACTAATAATAATGTGGTACATCAAGAGTATATGTGGTATATCAGGATATGTATTGTTTCCAGATGTCTCATTAACAGCTGAGGTGTAAGCCTGTAGATTCCTGAAGTACAAAAACAGCTTTTTAGTATGTGTTTTAATGTTTCACATACTGTACTGCATCCAGTTAAAACTGATTAGGCTTTTCTCTAATAATTAATAAGTGTAATAAGAATAATAATGTAATAATAATAATGTAATAATAATCGTTTTGGCTTTTGCAAAGTATATGTTTATATATGTATCACAATAACACAGATATTGTCCTATTGACCACCTCTAATTGAAATGAGAACCTATAATAACTACATGTTGAGTTTTTTTCACCTGTGCAATGTTTTTATATTTAAAAAAATTATGTACCCCAAAGACATAGATCTTTCTCTGGCATACTCCCAAAGGTCCCGTAATGGTTTTACAAACAGTTAAGGAGGTAAAAGTGTCGGACATGGAAAAAGACTCTAAATGCTCCCAACTTTGAGGGGTAAAAGGAACCAGAGCAGTTGAACCTCCATCTGGCCATCCTTGTATCTCCAGACTAATAGTAAGTTGAAGGTTCCTGAACAGTTTCTTGTCTTAGATTGTGAGATTCTAGGAACAATTAAACCTTTAATAGGCATAGATCACCTTACATTATGTGGGGATTTCTTAACATTTGAAAGCGACTCCTCACACTCTCACTGTCATTACCAAAATGGTCCCTCCACTGGGGAAGCATTCACTGAAAGGTCTCTTTAGGGAACCCTAAAGTGGTTCTTGTCAATGGCATTGCTCCAAAGAACCCTTTCCCAGCCACATCTCTATTTTTAAGAGGCTGTATGGTAAACTGCTGCAAAGTTCGCCACAACATGGGCCTGTATAGTGATTCATTAGCGGAGGTGACAAGGTAGCACAGACTGGCTGAAGCATATGACTCATTCTCTGCAGGTACTGAGAGACGAGGAACTGGATACTGAGTCAGCTGACTCTGTGAACCCAATGCCGCATAGTGCAGGACACAGTCGAGGTGGCACCTTTAGCTGGACAGCCTTGCGTCAAACAACGACTGCGCTTCAGTGTGGGAGGAATGGAGAAGCAGGAGCGCGAGCTCTTGCTTTCTAGGAGTACAAATTGAATCAAACATGGCATTCTTTACAGCAGTGTAAGACTACACAAAACCCACCAGTGGACAGAGCCTCATTAAGTAAACCTCTCGCTCGTATCTACACACACTGTCCATTTTATCAGCTCAGCTTACCATAGAGGAGCACTTTGCAGCTTTACAACTACAGACTGTAGTCCATAGTCTCTCTGCATACATTGTTGGGCCCCTTTTATCCTGTTCTTTAGTGGTCAGGACCCCCAGGACCACCACAGTGCAGGTATTATTTGTTAAATTTACATTTACATTTACATTTACGGCATTTAGCTGACGCTCTTATCCAGAGTGACTTACATTAACAATATTACAATGGTGCTCACATTACAGGAAGGGGGGGGGGGGGGGCCCACTAGGGAGTGGTGATTAGTCTTGTGCCAAGTGACTCTATTGGTGTACACCAGCAATAAAGTCTGCTGCACCAACAGCTTTAGTCGCCCAAAGTTCGGGGAGTAATATCCGCACCCCATTTCTCCCACAACTGTGGTGTTGACTCGCTTGGTGGGTAGTGGTCAATATCTGCTGAGCTATACACCAACCATTTTTAACCGTTTAAAATGAAATCACACATTTGAGGGGTAAATTGTAAATGCTCAATGGCTATGATTTTTACAAGTTGCCAATTAAAACTACATCATTTAACTTCCATGCAATGACAGGAGACTTTAGGTTGCTAAGTTTCTCTGGTCCAGGGAAGAATGGCAACATGCTAAGACGTCATTAGAGCCATTTCCAAATATTACTTTTTTTCAAATCACTTTGGCCAGCTGGTGGGTAGTTGCGAGTGCAAAATCGGCCCCTTTTTCATCAAAATTATGGGCTCTGCTGGCTTCACACATCTAGTATGATCGTCCATCTCATGGCTGCCGATTGATAGCTAAATGTGGACTAAGATGTGAACATCACGAGAACAAGGAAGTACCCTAAATTGCCAAAGACTTTATGTAATGCCTTTTCTATTTCCTATTTTCTCAAGAAAAAACTGTTATATCCTTCAACTGTAACACCTTATTGAACCATATCAAAGATATGTAAACTTTCAATCAAACTTGTGGGTGGTTAATTGTGGCCTTTTTTCGGAAAAATTTTACATTTTCTAATCTTATGACCTTATATGGTCGTCCTCACAGATTGGATAGCTAAATACTAAGTGTGAGTCCTTACCTTGGGGGGCAGTTGTTTATTCAAGTAACCAAATAAAAGAGCATAACAAATGAACCCATTATGAAGTTTCTGTTGGATTAAAAGTGGGGTGTGAGTGATGGGATTCATTGACTGAGAAGAAGTCCTGTGAACACCTGCTGACATGCCACACTTTCAAACTGAGCTATTTGGCTTTATTGTGCAATATTGCTTTGATCATTTTATTAAAATTCTTTGACAAAGAGATGCACAACAGCAATCTGAGAAAATATTGTCCCACACCAAGATCTCCATAATGTTTAAGTGATCCCTAAATATTCTTAGACATTGTTTTGGTTTGTTTGACTTGTTTTGTTAAAGCTCAGAGAGTGAGAGAGAGAGAAAGAGAAAGAGAGTGAGAGAGAGAGAGAGAGAGAGAGAGAGAGAGACAGAGAGAGTGTGTGAGAGAGAGAGAGAGAGAGAGAGAGAGAGAGAGAGAGAGAGAGATTAGGAGGACTGATAGGTAGGCATTGCAAATTGTTGCATGATTGACTGTGTGTAATCCTGAGAGTCCTGGAGAGAATTCCTCTGCACTGGTAGCCCCTCAACGCTATCCATCAGGATTGATCCGCTCAAAGAAAAGACAGACGAGAGGGAGAGAAAAACAGTTTGGATATTTAGGCCATTTATGGAGAAATGTAAATTGTAGTGGTAAATGGATGATATCAGCCAGATAGATAGATAGATAGATAGATAGATAGATAGATAGATACAGTAGATAGATAGATAGAATATGTAGAATGATGCTGAAAGACCACACAGTGTACAGGTACAGGTGGACGCTATGTGAGAACTGGAGATAAATACATATACACATATATAAAGAGAATAAAGACGTTTATTAAGCAATTTTTAGAGCTATCATCATAATAGACATTGTGTCCCTTCGAGTGGATCCTTCTTTAGACTAGCTTTAACAAATATTGGAAATCATAATGATAATAAATATAATAAACAATAAACATAATAGATAATTAAAATCTCCCCAGACAAAAAAATCTTGAGTGGTTGTAACTTCAAGCTCCTGCAGATGGCAATGCACATAGGTGATGGGGCTATAAATACCTGCAGGGTGTAAGTGAGGGGATCCATAGATTGAGAAGAGGTGGTACAGTGCAGTAAATGTCTTGTTCCATGTGTGGAAAATGGCTCCAAAGCAGATGTTCATGATTGGCTAAAGGAGTGATGGCATTTGGGCACACCAAAAGTCATATTGTGAGGGAAGTAGCTAAATCTGCAGGTGTATGAAGGCGTACGGTCATACGGGTCTACCAGCAGTAGCTAAAATCTAAGTCTACAGGAAACTCTCCTTTGAATTGTGACAGGGAAGGCATCCACCAAATTTGGCCCAACAGCACAATTCCTAAAGAGCGTCTCAACATTGATGAGATCCGGAAACTTTAGTCTATGCCGAATCAAATCCCAGCCTTTATTTGTGCTTGTGTGGGTGTTACAAAGAAAAAACGCTATTAGGTACATTTTAAGGTGACTCTATATTTGGTCAATGAGCTTATACTGTATATAGCATTAAAAAACCACCCACACTTAACACAATGCAAAGCACCCTCATGTGATCTGGTACTTCACCAGAAACCACATTTTGCATGAACATGAACATATAGGTACCCTGCAGTCCTGTACACAAAGAGGTATCAGTTTACAACAACTTACAAAGGCTTGCCATGTACATATTTTTTCGCCAGTAGCATTGCTAACATTTTGGGGATCTGTATGGAAAAAGATCTATACAGACCTGAAGAGTAGCAGAAATCACAGCTCTTCTCTCTCTTTCTTTTTACTGGCGCTTACATTAAAGAAACAGTAAAGAAGTCAACTGACCTTGCAAACGATGTGAACAAAGGTCATTTAGTGTGGTTTGATGTGAAATGGTGCACTACATCTGTGTTTTCCCATTACCACCACTACTGTGAACAATTTCAGACTAGTCTGAGCAATTCTGAGAGAAAGCAGCAGATTAATAACATTTCACATCACACTACTATGGAATGACGTTGTTTACATATTAACAACTGAATTACCACAGAACACTGTCCAAAGCTGAGTTAATTTTCTCAAGTTTTGCATTTATCATTTAGCCCTTTGTTTTGAGTGGAACCCAGGGAGTGTAGGCGTAGCACAGAGCCCAGATTCAACCAGACAAAGACAACTGTTACGGGTCAATCATCATGCTAAAAAACCGCTAAACAGGGATGTCCGTTTCAAAGGTCTTTTCAGTCCAGGATCAAAAACGAAATCTTTGTCTCGACTATAGTGATGAATGTTCCTAGGCTACTTAGGCAGAAGGTAGAACATCCTGTCCTACGGCACAGCTGAATCACCCCTTGTCTGAACACAGCCTGACCAACTCCAATGTTTATGGGTGGTGGCCAATGAGTAGAGATTCACACAAGCATCCAGATGATTTCCCGATCGAGTGTTTGATTTTTTTTGGTAACGAGGGCAATACAATACACATCTATGAAACAATGCCTCCTGCCGAGCAGTTAGAGGTAGAGAAAATCCTTGTATGAAGCCAGTGATGGTCAACTTATCTGACCTGGTTCTGAAGAAGGCTGAGAACTGGAGAGGTGGGCGTCCCTCACTGTTGTTCATTTTTTTTTAATGTGCTGGGTAGAGATAGCATCCCCAATTTACACAAGTGGCAACCGGTGACTGGAACAATCAAACAAAAAAAAAAAAAAAACCGTCACTGTCAGCATAACACTCAAGCAAACACAAAGTCACAGTCAGCATACCATCGTCACCGGTAATCCAACATGGGTTCCAGAAAAAGGACTTATCTGGGAATGTAGGCTGCTGGGGAGGCATATAAGTACGATGCCCGTTTACCGAACCTGTGGCTTAGTTGACCTCTTTAGTCGTTTCTGAAATCCAAAAAGTGGACATGGTGTCTGCTTCAAGGCTCGACGAAACAAGAATTTGTCAGTAATGATGGTAACCGAAACAGTAGATATTGCCCGAATGTTTTAGTGATACAGTGTGCATATTGTGAATTTGTGATTTTCTTGTTTAGGGGCCATGACCAATATGTTGGCCTTCCTTGACTTGGGCAACGATTTGACTGCAGTAAGAAGAGTGTGGTGAGCCGACATCCTGGTAAGGGTAGGACTGCTAAGTCATCGGACTCACGAGACGAACATTAATGCCTCCAACACCACCTATGTCCTGTCTGTGTGAGTTTTTCAAGACTCCAAGAAAGACTGGGTACGCCACGCTGTAGCTTGCAGGCTCACGGTGTAAGATCAGTGCCGAGTCTTTGGAACTACGCTGGTGGAAGGAGACAATGTATCACCAGTAGAGTACTTCACGCGGCTGCTTGACGTTCATAGTGCCTTGCAACCGCTTGACGGAAAACAATAGGCAGAAAAAAGTAAAAACATGTCACCAAGGAGACCCAGCAGCAATGCAGGATGGCATGTTGATGGCAACAGAAATGCTGAATTTCATGGCGATATTTTGAGCCGCCAGACCAGAAGCTGGAGGGTTTTCATCTGAGGCTCTCTCTCCTATCACTGCATTGGAGGGGGGTATATGGTTCGGGGAAGTTCAATGGAGCATTAAGGATTTACATCCAAATTTTAGAATATATGAAAATCTTTTTTTTTAAAAAAAGCAATTTTCATTGTTTTAACCCCCGTTTCACACTATATAACACAGGAAAGGGGGCCTTTTTTAAAGCTCCGTTCATGAACCCATCGTTAAAGCACATCATAATAGCATCATGGGAAACAGTCCTGCGGTCTTGAACATGAACATTTAACCTAATACCAAATGCGCATAAGATGATAACGTAGCAATGGGGATTCCAAAAGAAAACTAGCACTTAGGGGAAACCATATTTAGCCTCCATCTTTCCAGACAGCTGAATGAGGCCATACCACATTAGGCATGTCATGCTAAACTTCTCACAAGAGATGTCTGCTTGAAAGAACCGCATCAAGCCCACGGATTCGAACAAAGCTTAAACCAGTGCACATGTATGCCTAAGGCTATACCTGCGACAGGGAAGGCAATGAGACGCCATCGGGTGACATGAGCCCTACAGTTGACCACCACCAATTGCCTGAACAGAGGTCCGAATTTAATGTTTTAAAGTTGTAAAGATAAGAATAAATCCTTTTCTTGATTCCTCCCATAGTGGGGAAAAATTTGTCAGTAGTTGACATGCAGCAGCACAGATGAGAATAGAACCAAAGTGGCAGGAAAATAAAATACACATAATAAAGTACGATCTAGAAGGGGTGTGCGACAATGAAACTAGAAACACACTGGGTTTGTAGACCACAATACATGTATTAGTATGGTGTAGGGCCTCCTTATTGCGGCGCAATACATGTAGCGTCAGTTCGATCTTTGGAATATCACATCTATACTGCGTCCTGTCCACAAGTCGGGGTCCAGGTACGGTGATTCTCTATAAGTCTTCGTGCCAATCATCTTTCTTGCAGGATAGTTGCGCCAAGGTCACTACGTTTATGCCTGGGTGGAGTGCCGGTTTTCGTCCTTCTTGAGTGTTGGAATGACCGACTGGAAGAAGATTAAGGGGCCAAGCTCGCCCTTACCGTGGCTCGTTGATACTATCATAGTTGCTGGGTCCTTGGGCACAGGCATGCGCCTAGCAAGATTGTGGCACCAACAATCTGTCCCTCCACTGGTTTTATGAACTTCTGGTATGTCCCCATAATCTAATTGGTGTGTGTGCATTAGGCAGTTTTTTGAGGCATGCATAAAGCGGTGCTCTTACAACCTGCTACTTGAACCTTCCGTTGATGTACGAACTGCGACTCGTGAGTCGGTGCTCTTCGACTGGTGGCAGATGTGCAATATAATTTGAAGACCTGGCCACCAGGCTGGTCCAATTTAAGATCCATCGAGCCAAAGACCTCTCTCCACAGTAAAATGACTGGTGTTTTCAGTTTCAATTGTTGTCAATTTGCCACCCCTTAGATCACACAAAAATACAGAAAATATAATAACAATACAAAAAAATTACAATTCAGTAAGCCAGGTATTCATGTTTAAGCATTCCTTATTGCAGCATAGTCGAATAGAGGTAGAGTACTTGTGTTTTTTTTATTGCACATAGTAGAAATATAAATAGACGACTGTAGAAGTAGACTAACTAAGGGGGATGGGTGTTTAACAGGTCCTGTGACAATGCGGCTTGAAGGAAGGATCTTCGTTATATCTCTCCTTCACACTACCGCAAGGTGGCAGCAGCCGGGCACTGAAGGAGCCTTCCCAGTTGCTATCCAAGAGCGTGGGTAACAACGGGGGTGGACATGTTGTCTTCAGCATGTGTTTTGTGAACTTAGTCTCCTCATTGTCTCAGGTAGCTAGCCCCCCACCCCAACCTCTGCAGGCAGCTGGTCCAGAGTATGGGACACCGCTAAGTGGACACGAAGGAGAGCTGGACGTTCCTTGATTGCTCTTCTGTTCAGCAATTCTCCTGGTCTGTCAGCTGGTGTAAGATGCTGCTGCCAACCTGCCCCCCAGCATGACGCACAGCTCCATAAAAAAGATGAACAACCAACCATCGGAAGAAGGTCCTCAGTAGTGCCCTCAATTTCACTCCAAACGTACCCTGAAAGTCGTCTTCAGGAAATGTTAGTCTGGCTCTTGTTGGCCTTGGGGTCCTTTTTGAGAAGTGCAGCCTAGTCTGTTCTAGAGTCCAGTCCAGCTTCGTGGTTGAGGTGAAAAACGCAGGCTATACTCAGGGTGTGTAGGAACCTTCTACTATATCAGTCATATATGTGGTGGTGATCCATGGGAGTTGGGTCCATGATCAACCTCATTGATGCATTCTGAATGACATAACCTACTCAACGCTGAAGCGCAGAGGAAGAGAGGAAGTCCTTCATGAAGCCAGGGTTGGTTCAGCTGGCAATCTGACCTGGTTTCTGGAGAGGACTGGACCCTGGAAGAGCGTACCGCACGGTTGGTCATCGTCGTCTTAATGGGTGCCCTGGTAGAGGTGTGGCAACTGTTGAGGCTGTCCCATCAGCCAACAATTGGATCACGCTCAGCAAGCTTAGAACGTATTGTCCCAAGTATCCAACATATCCAAACTTCTCAAATATATTTTAGGGCCTGGTGGATATGGTTATCAACCAACTGTGCTAGTGAGGAGAGAATGTAATTGTCACGTCCTTGGATTACAACTTGGTGAGCCAGATCAAAGGTGCTGTCTCTCTATGGGACAACTTGGCTGCACAACCAAAGATGTTTGAGTCACATGCTGTCGGGAATGCTAAAGGGACCTGTGTGAAACATTAGGCACCTCCCCCACCCTTGAAGTGATACACACCAGAAGATCCAGCAGAGGCACAAGTCCCATTCGTCAGCAACTGTAATCCATGACCGGTGAAGCACTGGGAAACTCCATCTGAGACTCTCTTTTCTTGCATGCAAGTGTCTCTATGGTGCAGGACTTCACATGGACCATTGATCGGATTTACATCCATATTTGAATACATGTAAACCTTTTTAAAAGCTGTGTTGTTTGTCTTAAACCACCCTCAGCGCCTATAACACATAGCGTCTTCGATCCCCCCTTAACAGGTATGCACATATGTTCACATTATGATAACCCGTACTCACAATACTCACTTGATTTCACATCATCCGGATATACAGTACAACCTGTTGCCACAAGTAGTATAACCATGAGGATTTTGCTGTTGGTTTACGTGTGAGCTCCTTCCTAGCCTGTTTTGTATCCAACTATAATTATTATCCAATATGTATTAATGTGACTAATTACTGGTCCATTCGCCAAGTCGATTTGATTGTTTTGGGTTTTTAAAAATTAACAAAAGATGTTAGAAATGCTATAAAAGCCTCTTGACCTGAAAACGCTGAGGTGCTTTAACTAAGTTTCAGTAGGTGTCCTGCCTTTCTCTTGGGTTTCTCGGCTGTTGCTGTGTCTCTACGTAACAAACCTATTTAATAAACAGTGCCGGTTGGTCCATCGTCAGAGAACTTACTTTGCCGAAAGACAGTAGCTGATGCGCTTAACTAAAAGACTGTTCTTCAGGTTGTTTACTCGCTAATCATGATCAGTGGCTTGGGTCCACACTGGCGCAGCGCTGTTTGGAAACCCTTAGTAGCTCTGTCTGACTAATCCTGGCTACCGGCCAACAAAACGGCAACAACCCACGCTCAGCTATCTCAAATTCCTGGCTAAATCCTTGGAAATATCACCTTCTCGAGATAGCGGGGGGCCAGGACCCGGTGCGGGTGAGGTAAGTACTCTGCTACTGGTCAAAAAGGGGGGGGGGGGGGGGGGGGGGGGAAGGCATTAGTCGCTCCCTACCATTGAACTACTTTCATTTTCCAGTTAGCAAACAAGGTATCAGATGGAAGGCTTTCCCTCTCCTATGTTTTCCTGGTGACCGAGTATGGTTTGTCTACGCACGGGACCTTCAGGGTTTTCTGCGGGATGGAGTGTAGAAAAAAAAATTGTTGCCACAAATACATTGGCCCCTTTCATCAAAATCATCAGTAAAGTTAATGTTACTTAACAAGCTTGAAACTTCACCCCGCAGTACCGTGTCTGTTTCGTCCGAGGTAACCCCCGGAAGGACTCGACTCCCGAAGAAGGAGAGGTGGGGACACTCTTACATTAGTCCAGTATCATTGTTGGACTTGGGAAGACTATGGACTCTGAGGAGAGGAGCTGCTGTACCCGTGGTGGATGGGTTCTGGAATCCTGCTGTTGTAGGAGGGAGTTCCAAATCCGCGGTCCACCCATACCCCCATCCTGCTCCTCATCCTAGGGGCTGTCCTAATATAAGCGGGTTTGTCCCTGGAGGCCTGTTCCGCTGGAAATGCAAAAAGGTTTGTCCTCCAAGGGGGCGCGTTTGTTTCCCTTAGGACAAGATGCATAGAGGAGTGAGGGAAGTATATCTGTGGATTAAACGTATAAAGGAGTGCGGACCAGTATAGCTGTGAATTAGACACGTAGAGGAGTGAGGACCAGTATGAGTGCGGATTAGACACCTGCGCGTAGAGGATTGAGTTACATTCCTGAAGCAACATTTTACAACAGTCCACTGCTACAATACCTAGCATGGGCTGGAGAAAGTCAAACATGCAAGAAGCCCGTTTTAAGACTTCCTAAAACCAGGAGCAAGATGGCAACTTCACTGACAATTTTCTTATAAGGATTTTTCCTTAAAGTTTTTAACGTTTCTTTTAAGTGGAATTCTAGTTAGCAGTACTGATTTTTTATAATAATAGCAATGCGACTGGAAACTCACCTCACAAGAGCTGCTTCTGAAGCGGATGAATTATATTTAAGATAAACATCTTATATGCACATTTACTGATTTTAAAGGATCTCGTGGTCCCAGAGCTTTTGCCTTATAAGGATCTCTGTCCCAGGACCTTTTCGCTTATAAGGAGCTCTGGTCCAGGACCATTCCGCTTAATAGGATCTCCTTTCCAGACCTTTTGCTTATAAGATCTCTGTCCAGTCGACGCATTATGCTTATAAGGATTCGTCTGTGATCCAGGAGCTTTGCTTATTATGATCTTTTTCCTAGACCTTCGTCTTACTAAGGAGTCGCTTTCCAAGACCTTCGCTTATAAAGATCTCTTTTTCAAGAGCTTTGCTTATTAGGATCTCTTTTCCAGAACCTTCACATTATTAGGATCTCTTACCAGACCTTAGCTTATAAGGATCGTTCTTGTACTAGAGCTTTGGCTTATTAAGAAGCTCTTTCCAGAGCTCTTCACTTTATAAGGATCTCTTTTCCAGACCTTTAACTTATATGGCTCTCTGTCCAAGAGTTTTTTTCTTTACTTACCAGTGATCTCTTTCCAGACCTTCACTTATAAGGATCTCCTGTCCAGGAGCTTTTGCCTATTAAGGGGATCTCTGTCCTAATATCTTTGGCATTATTAGATCTCTTTTCCAGACCTTCCGCTTGATAAGGATCATCTGTCTAAGAGCTTTACTTATTAGGATCTCCTGTCCTAAAGCTTTGCTTATTAGGGGATCTCTTTCCATTAACTTAGCCTATAAGGCTCTCGTGGTCCAGAGGCTTTGCTTATTAGGAGCTCTTTCTAGACCTTGTATCGCTTATAAAGGATCGTCTGTCTAGATACTTGCTTATTAGGATCTCTGTCCAGACCTTCACTTTTAAAGATCTCCTCCCAAACCTTCACTTATAAGGATTTCTGTCCAGACCTTCACATTATAAGGATCTCGAACTGCAAGAGGAAAACCTGCCAAGTAGGTTTGAAGTTTTGCCATAATGGCAAAGTAAAGATCAAACAGGTGTGAGTCCACATGCCTTGCACATGCAAATTTCTAACGCAGTGGGCTAATCTATGATCGCTCTTCCATGTAGTCCACATTCATAGTCCATAACA